>VWYE01005369.1:1781130-1919017 GCA_013398995.1 Alaudala cheleensis
AGGGGAAAATGGGGGACCGGAAGTGGTCGCAGCTTTTGGTATTTAATTAAGCATCCTTAAAGAGCCCAATGCGCAGTTTGGGTCCATGGATGGTGGTGAGAGCACCAGAAATGGAGCTGTGGGAAAGTCTATGGTGCAAGAGAGACTTCTCTCTCCTTGCCAAAGTGAAGATTAGTTTCTTGAGTGGTATAAAGCATGTAGAATAGAAGGAAATGAGCTAAGTGGATAAGTTTTGAGTGTGGAAGGTTTGGCAACTGGGGAAGAGGAGAAGAAATGTTCT
This sequence comes from Alaudala cheleensis, assembly GCA_013398995.1. Lineage (NCBI taxonomy): Eukaryota > Metazoa > Chordata > Aves > Passeriformes > Alaudidae > Alaudala > Alaudala cheleensis. Next base: position 1,781,411 of record VWYE01005369.1, read on the forward strand.
AGAAGGTTTTCATTTCTGTTAATCTGTAGTTTAATAAAATTTTGTTTTGTCTTCAAAATTTGGGCCTGCTCTGCTCTGTTCTCACTCACATCCCACAGTAGTTGTTGAGAAATATACATTCATGGGTGCACTGGCATGGCCTGCCAGGGCAAACCTATGACAGCCTCTAAAATGGGGATTCAACTAATTTAAAAAACAGACCCCCAAACCAGAAAATTAAAGACCACAGTTTCAGATACAGGTAGAAAAATATACTGCATATTGCTTTGTTAGAAAATGTTTCTCTATGACTTTGGTTCAACATCACCTCTGGAATATAAGGGATATTTTCTTTAAGGACCTGATGACTACACTCAAAATATTTAGATCCTTTATGCTATTGCTAGCCTTATCAGTTTCTTTTCTGCTTCTGCTCCTGTTCACTTCCTTTCCTAGATATGAGCCATTAATGTTTCATGGTTTGTATTCAGTCTTTGAGAGCAATATATTTTATTGTCCTGGTTTCTCACCATTTGCTATAATTTTCTCTCGCTTACAAAATTTATGCTGATATCTAAATGTCCTCAGATGTGGGACAGCTCTTCTATTATATTTCATCTCTTTTCAACACTTTTCAAGTTTTTCATATTGAATAGAACAGAGAATAAATGCTAACACTGAAATGAAAAAATAATTTTTAAAAAGCCACTAAAGGAAATGACTCCTCTATTAACTTTAACTGGGCCATAGCCAAGCCTGTTATCAACACCTACAAAGAACTAGATACCAAAACCTCTAAATTCACCACTCTCATTTTTCAGTACTGCAAAGCTTTATGATTACTTGGAGCTTTATCACTTGAAGGTAGACTATGGTTCACAGTTATTCTGGTGAAGTTTCTCACCAAAAGCCTCTATATTTTAATCAGTTCATGCATATCCATCTAGGCATCACATTCCTAATCATTTAGCAACTGTCCTCCGTAACAGGGTTGAGAAATTACTCAGGTGGATCAACCTTCATAAGAGGACTTAGTACCAATTGTATACCTGGCAGCATGAGAAAGTTGGGGAAGATGGACAAAAGATGAAAGGCTTATACAAGTAAGGCTCACAGGGCCAGATTCTCTGTTCTTACATTCCTTTGCTACTTTAAAGCTTACATTAAGATACTAGCAATTATCTCAGACTCAAATAGATTCAAAGACAAAATGTTTTAGAGACAGATATTTGTATACTGTAACAACTTTGGAAGGGAAATCTTGGACTTAACACCTTTTATTGCAGCCCTGGAAACTTATTTTTAGAACAGGCAAGAGAACCAACAGTCTATCAAAAGACCATGTTTCTGATTTCAGTTATCATTCCACAAAGATAATAGGTACCTCTTTCATCAGTAGTTAATGCAGGTCTCTATGTCCTCATTATAACTTAAGATCATCAAATGTGGAAGGGATACTGAAACTAAGGGACTTTATAGTCCTTTATAGATTATAGACTTTAATATTTCCACCAGAGAGACATTTGGTCATTTTTAACAGGGAAGTAGGGCATTATTCAACGTATGATTCAAAAATAGACTGAAGGAATGAGTCAACCTCTCTTTTGTCTACTCTTCTGTGTCATTACCACTGTAATGTTACCTTTAGTGAGGACTCAGTGGTCTGCTGGGTTGCAGCCTAGTAATAGAATTATTCTCATACTTCATTAACCCACAAATCTATAACAGATCTTTTGCTATCATTACACATATAATGAAAGTTTGCCTCCTAACTAACGTCATGCACTTATTCAAACCAGCTGGTTGTGTTTGTATAGTAGTAATATTTCGGAGTTTAATAAATCATTTCCTCTGCTACCCTTTAGTTACCTAAGGGCTGCAGGATGTATTACAAAGGAGCAGCCAGCAATGTATTTTAAATAAAAACCACTAACGTAAGAGCACAGTAGAGCAACCAAAACAGTTTTTCAACCTCCAGAAATAATAGCAGCTCAAATTTATCCTGACTTAAAAACAACTCATGCTTAAAGTGCAAGGCCCCTTCCTTCACAAAACAAAATCTGTTAAGATTTGAAAGCCAAAGTCCCTCAAATGTTGAAGTTTAATCAGTGTACTTCTCTTCTCTCTAGCTTCTCAGAGCTAGAGAGTCCATTTTACAAATAATTTACATCAAAGTTCATAAACAAGGCTCAGCATTTTTGAGACTTGTTGCAACCTTTTGCCCATTGTGCTTAATTCACTTTCCCCACAAAAATGAGAATTTTTAGTGGGAACACAGTCATAACCCTCATTAGTGATCTATCTTCAGTTAAAAGAATTCACAGATGAGTGAATTATTCCTTTTAGTCCTGCATAACCTGCAGTATGCTTGTACTTACATGAGTGAAAATAAATTTTGGCTTTGTACAATTAATCAGGAAATACTTATTGAAGAAGAAGCTCCATACACTAATTCTTAGCATTGTCCTTGACACTTAAAGCAAGTAACAGAAACCCATTTGACAAACATATACACCCTACTTGTCTTAACATATTGCATCTCATCATTCCAAACCAGGACCCATCAAGCTGAATCAGGACAGGCCATTGATTTCCCTGTGTTACACTCTCTGCATGTTTGTTTCTACACAATAAAAACATAAATCACACAGCCTTAAAACAAGAGAGGGGTTTCTTACACATAGGTGTATTGTTGCATGTAGTGATACTGGTACATTTGTTACTTCCACCATTTACGTGGATGACATTTATACTGAATGGAAATATGTAAAATGAGAGAGTTAGATCTCTGTCTTGATGCTATCCTTAGGTCATGATATCTCAGGAAAAAATAAAACAGGAAATATATAATCATTCTCTTTCATAGTACATATTTTCTATATTATCTTCTTTAGGTCAATACTACATTCCAATTTGTAGCAAGGGAATTAGGGGAAAAGAGATTGTTAAGGGTCTGATAAAATATTTAATTGGAATATGCCCACCTCTAATTCCCTGGATAGAGCTCAAGAGACTCTGAACTCCACAGAGAGCTCAGTACATCAGGAACAAGATCAATGCTAATTAGAGCAAGATATATAAACTTATTCTAAAGTGTTAGACACATGATAAGGAATTCAATGCATAATTTTAAGAGACTGGTATAGATAACTTGAGTCAGGGGAATTGAGTCCACTTTTGTTAGTGTTTCCATTAGTAACAGAAACATTTATTCTGAGGTACAGCAACATCAGGCAGTAACTTAAATGCACAATAAGAAATTAAGAAACACTTCCATCATGTGGCCATTAAAAGCCAAGTAGTTTTCTTCTGTTGGCGATTACTATAAATATCTATTCACTGCAAAGAAATAGATTTTCTGCTCATACAACAAATAATGGGATATCATTGCAGTTACTGTAAAGATTTTTTACTCTGAGAAAAAGGTGTTTTTGTAGAGTAACATAATGCTTAATAAGAAAATACTCAGAAACTGTCCTTTTTCTTAGGAAATGAACTACACAGTAGAGATACCTGGCAAGAAACAATTAAAGACCAAAAGAAATAAAAATAATTTTAAAATTAATTCTAAATGCATATTTAATGTCATGGGTTATTTAATACCAGGTTATTGACATAAAATCCAAAACATTTTTATGCTATAGAAAGTCTTCAGCCATGATCATAAAAAACGAAACCACTGGGGATAGACTAGAAAAGTCACTCATCTTGCACAAAGTTTTGGAGTAAAATAGAAAAATTGAGCAGAAAAACTGTTTGCATGCAGTTGTGAGAATTGACACAAGGTGACCTGACAGATGCAGGATGATTTCTTTAGATACTTCATTAGCTATATATACTTTTGTTTTATTGTTCTGGGATTCATGCACTCCTAAGTCAACACAGGTATGTACATAGAGCCACAAGTCTGTTTTGTGCTGACTTAGTAATTGCTACATTGATCCCATACCACAGAACAACAGAAAAAAATTACAGTGGCTGATGACCTCCTTGTAACAATCTATCTTGCCTTGTAAAGTTTATATGCTAAAATAATGTTTCAGAGGGTAGTGCTTTTCCTGGGAACAGTGTCTAAACAAAGGTAGAAGCATTGCTTTTGGCAGCAAAAAGCAAATTAGACTGAGAGATGGACAATGGAAGAAATAATACTGGAACTGATTTTAAAACTTCTGCCTGGATTCACCATCTTTCAGCACCACAAAAAGCCATCATCATGGCTGCTATATATCATGAGCTGGGTTTCTTTGTTTTCACTTGGGTTTTTTTGACCCATCCAAGCATTAGTTCACTTGCAGGAAGATAAACATTTCCATTCAGAGTTTGAAAAATTATGTCAAAGATTAAAATTGTTGGAGTATAGCCTTAATGAAATCACAATTTCAAACATTTAAGCTGCAACTCTGCCAGTGGATCCATTGTTAGAAGTACCAATATTAGAATTCATAAGAGCACTGCAGACCACCTCTTTGGTATACATAAATGGAGACTCAAAATGGATGTACAATTCATGTGCTTGATGGTTTTAACGCTGTTGACTCTGCTTCAGAGCCACATTACTGGTTTGGGGCTCTCAGATTGCTTTTCCAAGTGCCTTGACAAACAGATGGTCATTTTTATTTTATTTAGTATGGTGCAGAGTACATGAGCATCACTTATCAAAAGAAACATTTATTTTCACTGTAAACTCCTCATATATTCTTTGTATAAGGAAATATTGACTAAAATAAAAAAATATAGAAGTTGAAGTTTTTACCTGATATCCTACCCATACTTTTATTTAGTGATTTGGTGCAAATTTTAAAAGTCAATTTCATTAGTATTTCTAAATAATGTTTTAAATGTTATAAATAATAACTTGAATTTATCTGTTTCTACACAAATAAAAAATCTGATAATATCTTGACAATGTTGTTATTAATTAATAAATATATGGTGCTTTTTTCCTCTATGAGATTTACCAGTTCACTAAACTTCACTGTTGCTGTAATCTAATCTCCAAGAGTTTATGTTTATCATTACCAAAACTGACAAGTGAAAATAACTTCATCTAGAAAATTTCTGGTAAGCTTTCTGATGGCAACTTCTGAGAGAGAGGCCAAAGACTGGGAGGGGAAAATTGTCTTTAAATTAGAGTTGAAATATCACAGCGTCTTCATTACCTAGCAGTTACAATCCTATTCCAAAACAGATTGCTAAAGAGATAACCAGAGAACTTCTTAATTAAAATCTTATTGATGTGCTGTATCTACAGAGATAATTAACTACAACAACAAGTTTTGCATACAAAAACATATTTGTCTTGCCAAAGGAATAATTGAGAAAAATTACTTGGTGGTTAAGACTTGATGCAGATATTTTTTGTCAATTTGCTCCTATTATCAGCATAAAATCCTAAAGAGCTTCAATGACTGCAGATTTGGGTTTTTTTCACTTACCAAGAAAAAAATTACAGAAGAGTAAAATAAAATTTCCCCTCTCAGTAAATTAACTCAAGGAAGGTAAGTTCAGTTGAACTGTGAAATGGTCTGTATAACTGACATTTTACGTGCTATCCAAATTTATCAGCAGAACCTATAACATGTTTCCCTATTTTAAGCAATCAATGAACTACTAAATGTATCTTCTATTTTTAGCACAAGTTTCTCAAAAATTCTATGCAGACTTACACTTGCTGGAATGTATATAAACCTCCCAAGAGAGCTACTCACTGTTTTTAACCTTTGAGCACTGGAAATATTTGTATCCTTGCATCAGATTTTATTTTTGCTGCCAGAAATCAAAATAAAAGGCAAAAGGATATATTGCAGAATTCATCCATCATTCAATGGTTATTTTTAAAAATTAGTTCCAGAAAATACAGTATCAGGAAGTACTGAAAACATATTGAGTTAACAGATTATTCAGGGTCTAGTAGGAAGCAAAGTTCAGCAGGAGGCAGAATTTTACTACTGGCTGCTGAATGCATGAATATCTTACATTAATTAACACCAAGATGCAGCACATTAAAACACCTTAATAGTATTATGACTATGCAGGAGGTCCCTCTCTTCTAGGGGCTATTTCAGCCCTGAGGTGACTCTGCAAAGATCTGTGGGCCGAGGCCAATCACAGACCCGGTGGGTGCAAGCATGGTGGAAACCTCTCTGCTCCCATTGGAAGGAAGAGGCTGACTCCTTTTGGGGTCTAAGTTCTCAGGGTTTATTGAACCAGGATGGCCAACTCACCCCAAGAGGGACTGCCCAAAAGGAGCACCTCTCTGGGCTGTGCAACACCTTTTAACTGGGGGAGGAACAGTTATAACAGACCAATCAGGAGGGATCGGGGTGTGGTTACAACCAGGATAGACATCAACTGGGAGCAATAGGGAGAACTCGGGGGAGGGACAAACTTGTAACAACAAATCACCAGGAGGAACCAGTAGAACTTTCCAGAACCAGGGGCGGGGTCTAGGGAAGACAGGCAGGTGCCAGGGGAGGGCACAGGGGAGACTGACAGGAGCTCAGGGAGGGACAAACAAGGGCTGATGCAATCCTCCCAGGGTATTCCATCAGGGAGGTGGACCGGGCAGAACCAAAGACAAACAACAAAGGGGATAACTCGGAACATACCAATACAAATAACAAACACCAACATGACTATAAAGTTCAAATACTGGGAAATGCTTTCTAACGACTGTATTATCAGATCAAAGGTCCAGAAAACATACAGACTGGAAGAAAAGATGATTTTTCTATTTCAGATAGGTGCAGTGGATTCTACAAGAAGTAGTTAATAAAATACTGACTTTATGACTCAATATTGTGAAAACATATTTGGATCTGTAGATAACCTTACTGAATTTTACTGGACTGTTTCAAATATAGTCAAGGAGAAATCAAATACATTTCTCTGTTCATATAAGCACTCAATGAGTCTTAAGGAATTGTGAAAATTTTTAACAAGTTAATAGTTACGCTGTGGTCAAAAAAATAAAATAAAAATACTGGATTGATTGGTGCAAAGCAACTCACTCATTAAAATTCACAGCTAGTAAATTCACTACCAAATAATTTTCAAGGCTTTATAGATAAAGTCTTACTTGAGAGCTGATTACTGAGGCAAGGAATATCATTTCCTAAGAATTTTTTCTGTCCAGTACTGTATTCTGGAAGTCCATTATGGCCAAAATAAATAAGCTTACAATATGATAGATAAGATGTATAGCCAGAGGAAACTTTTTCTGCAGTTTTTGTTTTGCCTGTGTCTTTAGTTTTCACAAAAAAACCACTCTGCATTGCATCATCTATTTGAATACTCTAAGAGCAACATGATTGCTATTTCCCACTCCTGACAGGGGTAACAAAGTTGTTATTTGAAAAACTTAAACATCATTTGAGCAGCAGCTGACAATCAGAAGCAAACATTTGAAAAGGATTCTCCAAGTTTTTGAAACAGTCATACAGCCTAGTCCATATCTAAATATAATTAGAAATCTTCAACGGAAGCAACGAAGAATAGGTACAACCTCTAAATACTTTCTTTTGTAATAATTGCAACTGCCACATAGATGGGAAAAAAAAAAACAACAAAATATTCTACTTCAGTGCCACCAAAAGAACCCATTAAAAAAACCCAAAAAGAGATATTTTAGTCTCCTATACCTTAAAATTATGTAAAGATTTACTGACATCAATAAATAACCATTTTTCACAACTAAGACCATTTCAATGTTCTTGATAAACATATGGATATGTATAATGCATCTGGGATCTGGAGGTGAGCAAAACAAACACTACTCTATGGAAAGGAAGACATGAAGTGGTCTGAGAGAATCAGGCAAAACCAGTAAAGTATCTGAGGAAAAACTCACTACATCCCAAGCACAACAAAGGAATTAATACTGGCATAATAAAAGCTGCAGATCAACAAAATAATTCATAAAAATTTTCACTGGACAGAAATATCAAGAGGTTCCATTTAAAACCTTTTCAAATATGAAAGATCAGAAGAGGACTGGAGAAAATTACACACAATCAAGTTAATATTTTCACAACCCCCACTTATAAACTTTCACAATGGTAATTTTAAAAGATGTACAAAGGAAATTATTGCAAAAAGAGCACAGAAAGAATGCAGTCTGCTTAACATTCATACTGCGTAACTACAAACATGCAGATTGCAGTTCTCCCAGAGCACGTCTGATCCTGAACTGATTTAAATGGAGAGTGAAAATCACAGAGGTGTCTGAGACCATTAAACATATGCTAAGCTGTAATAGCTTTTGTAAGTACAGAGATTTATATCACGGGGCACAACAATAATCCTTGGTATTGTGGGAAACAGTACATTCGTCCTACTCTTCCTAACCTTTGGAGGCCCAACAAAATTGCAAAGCTAATTTACCTAAGGATTAAGCCTAGACAGAGTAAGAGCAAAAAGGACTTGAAGAAACTGGAGAACCTCCTGAGGAAAAGAGAAGGAAAAAAAAATATTAGGAAATTTTGTGTACTTTCATACATGTCTTTCTTTGAGATTCAAGCCAAACATTTATTAGATGCCTGTACCTGAAGTTACACTAGGAAAATAAACTGTTTCCAGTTTTTTCCGATCCAATGGAATTTGGCTGGCTTATCTTGGGGAAGTGGTTATTATCAACTGTCGCCCTGAATTTCTAAGCCTTCTGATAAGCTGTAGTTTGGAGTCAGTTTTCCCATGGACACTTATGTAAACAACAGGGACAGTTTCCCAAACATCCCGCATGTTTTCGTTCCTTCTGGTGGGACGGGTTTCTTTGACAAGCATATGTAGTAGCCAATGTGTGTGTAGAAATAGTTTTCCTTTTACCCTATGAGAAACATCTATGTAGAAGTATAAATAGTTAAGACGCCATTAAACTTCCTCTTTTTCTTCCCCTTTGATCCCTGCGTGTCAGTGTGAGTTTGTCCTTNTTTATCTTGGTGAAGCAAAGTGGTTATTATCAACTCTATATATCCTTGGTTTGGGTGGTGATATCTTTTACATTTCTTCACATCCTTTCAAAACAATGTAGACATGCCATAGTACCCACCATGATATTACAGAAGTATTAAGGTGATATTACAGAAGCATTACACTGTTGTTTCTAATCACGTTCCTGTGTGGTGACTTTATTCCAGAGGCTATGTCTCAGAGAGAATCTCAAAATATTTTTTTAAAATTTATGTTACTCCTGATGAAATGCATTACAGGAAGAACAGAATTTAGTATCACTGTTTTCACTAGAGTGGAGAAGTCTGGAACCATGTTGAAACAGATTCTGAAATTTGAGAAGGAAATCTTGAAAATGCAATAGTTGCATTCAAGGATTTTGAGATAAATTTGAGGAGGGATGAGCATAGTCACTTTGGAGTCAAACAGATTTGCTAAGAAATGCTGCTGGGAAACAGCAAATGAAACAATGAATGATACTAAAACTTCAAAATAAAATATATCAGAGGGCAAGAGAGATAGGAGAAAAAGACAACAAGAAGAAAGAAAATAGGAAAATAAACAGAGCATTATTTTAGCACGTCCAGCTACCCTCAAGTTGTTGGGATATTTTACTTCCTAAGTTATTTGAAGAAATATTGGAGGACAACTGGCAAAGAATGAAACTATGCCAATCAGTGTATAAATGCTAAATTTAGTTAATTTTTTCAGCTGTATTATACATAATTCTTAGGTACTTGAATCAGCACATTGACTTAGAGATAATGCACTTATGTGTTTATGTATTTATATATATTATATACACAACCCAACTGATATGTTTATTTGGAGCAAGTCAAACAAGCCCATCACATCATATTAACTAAAGTTTATTAAGCTTTGGGCACAGAACATATGCACAACCCATACAGAACAAATTAATGAAGTGCACACTGTGTGATGATCGCAGATATTTTTCTGAGAAAACCTTGAGGAAGTTTAATGATCTGTGACAGAACTGATGCTTTAGAAAACTATGAAACCTCAGAAATTCTTTCTTCTACGCTGTTATGACTTATGAGCTTTCTTCACATACATATTTCTTGTGTTGCAAAAGTCTTAAAACCTGTGGATCCAGAATAAACTTCTTATAAGCTCACTGAATATCATCTAGTAAAAGTTGTCTGAACATGCATTATCTACCCTACCTGGAAACAACCATTGCTAGATACCTGAAGAATAGATCAAGCCCTCCACATATATTAACAGGCTTTTGGGTTTTTCTTCACATACAAAGCTGGGTACAAATTTGAGCGGTTTCTCCATCTTTTTTTCCCAGGTTAGTGAAGTTCTTTATGTATGTTTCCCTGACTGGTGAGTTTATTTAAAAGATCTACAAAGTAGAGTTCCCATTTTATTGTTCTATCAGAAAAAGCAAAAGGACTGCAACTATTAAAAAAATGTGAAAAAGCATATGGCAACCACATATAAAAAAATCAGACACCACATTCAAGGATGTTTCTACCAGGATCCAACACATTGTACCTGTTTTAATTTCTTTAAGCTGAACCATGACCACAGCATTCTTCATAGCGTTCAGCAAGGCACGGGCCATATTTAAGGTATTTAAGAGAAGGAATTAATACAGCTTGAAAAGGTGGCCAAATGTGAAAGACTAACCATATTTAAAAATTAAATGTACCTTGCATCTATGTAAATATATATTCCCTTACAAAAAAATATTATAACATAGCTAACTATGCCAAAACTATACAAGATTAATCTTTGCAGGCAATGGAAAGAGCACATTAGGTGAAAATGCCAACATTATGTTAGTAAAATAGGACATTTTATAAAACTATTCGCATGTGGAAAAAATCTAATTTGGGCCAAAAGAAAAAGACTGGTATTTTTCATGTCTTTCCTCTTAAGAAACACAGCCTCCTTGGTTTACCTGATTTTATTAAAGAACTAAAGATTAATTCCTCCTAAAAATTCTGTGTGTGCAATTTGCCTTCTTTTTTCACAGAGAGCTGTTGAGTGCCTGGCAGCAATTTGTGGGTAATAGACTAGAGATGGCCATTTCAGTAAATTATTTCCTTAATGACCCTTTGCTTCACAGTTTGACTAATACTGCTGCTTTCATTTTCCAGTTTCTGCACTATTTTTTGTATAACCTGACATAAGTCTGGAATCCCTAGCCTTTCAAAGCATGGTGCACTCCCTGGAAATTGATAAATAGAAGTAGTATTTGTTTTGTTAAATTACTTTCAGAAAAAAGAGTCTCAGTAAAGCAAAGCCTCCCAATACACACTGAAAATATGGAAATCTGTTCTCAAGAAAGGTTTTTATACCAGGTATTCACTATATTCTACCACAGGAATTCCCTTGAAAATACCTGAAAAATAGTAAGTATTTAAAACATGTTTTATTTCAGGACTAGGAAGGCAGGGAAGCTATGATTATTTTTATTTATTAATGTAATAGGCATTAGAATTTTTTTCATACATAAACAAGATTGATGTGTAAAGTTAGTTTTTGAGAGAGGAGAAAAAAAGAGGAAGAACATAATAGTCATTTTTTCCATGGAATTTACACCTTTTTTTCTGTTGTTGTCTTGAAAGGCAATTAACAGTCAAAAACAGCTCACTCACTAACCCCTCCAGTTAACTTTTTTAATAAAAATCAGTTTAGGAAACAATGTTCTGTTTCTCTTCTGTAGCCCACCTTAAATTCATTTCATATACCTGAATTAGTAATTTTCGCTCATGGTTTTAATTGAATTATTGTTCCTCACATTAAATTTCTTTTTTGAACCCTGCATTTTTGGAAAATATTTATTCTATGAATAAGGAAGAAAAGCCTTGTAGCATTGTTATGATAGTAAGCCGATAAATCTACCGTCTCTATTTGGTTCACAGTTTTAACATTCATTTTTAATTCTGTCTCAGGAATTTTGTGGAGGTCTAAGAGAGAAAGATGAAAAAAAAATAAAATCAAGTACGCAGAGTGCTAGACATAATAACACACGGTTTGTTTAAGCTTGTGTGATCTCCAGTGCTCAGTGTCCCCCTAGACCCAAGTAGGAACACACACTGGATCAGAAACAGCACTTACAACAAAAGCCTTTCCAAACTGGTTTTTTCTTGTTCCACTGGTACTTCTCAGTTAGAGCACATTCCTCATTCCAAGCATCAGTAATATTTAGACTCACTAGCATCTCACCCCAAGAAATCTCCAGCTGGAAAAAAGTTTATAGTTTCCTTATGAACTTTTCATTGCTCATACTCTGTATTAATAATTGATAAACCTCAAGACTTCACTCTAAACTTCTAGCTCTAGTTGCAGTACATTTCTCTTTCTAGTCCTTGTAGAATTTTAATCTGAGCTTTCTGACTGCTGCATTGCAACAGGATTTTTACCTCTCTTGGACTTAAAATAGCTGAAATTTTAGCTAAACTTGCATTCATATTCTTGATAATGATTACACTATTTATGGGCTTCAATTTTAAATTTCCTACAAAAAAAATATACAGAAGGATCATTAGGGAGGATGACCACTTTATGAATTCAAAATGCTATGGGGCAAAGTTTGCTCAAAAGGAGTTAAAAGATGCACTCAGCACACGTCTCCTCCAATTTTACAGACCAAAATTATTCATGGGTTTGATAATTTAATCCTTTAATTGAAATAATTTAATCAGTGTTAAACACTTTTTGGATTTAAATTCCAGTTTTTGCTTATATCCCCATACATTTCAAGATAAACTCACAGGGGAAAAACACACAAGAAATAGTAATTCGCTAAGCAAACAATACACTTTTCCCATGCCAGAGAGAATATGGAGTTACGCACGACAATAGAGATATCAAAGTAGTCATTCATATGACTCTACCAAAAAGCACTTAGTTTTTTCATGGAAAATAAGTTTTTCTTCCCAGACCTTGGTAGCTAGACACTTCTGCTGTCCAGTATGAAGGGAAGGTTGAGCCAGTGGCCAAGTGTCAGTGCATCACCCAGTGCCTCTGCAGAGGACTCGCATCTCTCGGATCCAGCACACAAGAAACTTCCCTCAGCTGCACCTTACATTTTAATGGAGCACAAGATAGGGATAGCTTGATGATATGCCTGTGATCTATAGAAAAATTAACTAGCTGACCTTTTTAATCTCTAATTCTACTTTGTAATTAACACTGTGCATATACTGGAGGGCAGGGAGGTACAGGGAGTGGATATGTCCTTTAAAACCCAGCTGACACATTCAGCCTGGCTGTGACGACAAAGAGAAAAAGAACAGAAAATACCTAAATAAAGTCAGAATAGCTTCAGGTTCCTAGGGCTTAATGAAATTCTCTTCTGAATCCTGAGCTTACTGCCTTCAACAAACTAACAGAGAAGTGTCTAAAGGGGATTTGAAAGATTTCATTAGTCCACAAAAGGACAGAGATAAATTTACAAGTTTCTCTTTAGAGGTGAAAAACCCATTGGTTGTATAAGCAGTCTGAAGAGATGTGACAAGTAATAGACATCACTGTTTTTGAGAGGAATCAAGTGGGAAAAGTGGTGGGTAAGAAATAGATCAAGGAAGGAAATATGAATAAGGAGCCCAGGATCCTGATATATGTTCCTGAGATTCCAAAACAATGTCTGAGTCCCTGAAAGGCTCCTCAACATACAGCAACCTATGGCAAGCCAAGGAGCAGCAATTTTAAAAGCACCATCTATTAAACATAAGCAGAAGTAGGTGCAGAGTATCTTCTCTAGCCATCCTTGTTTCTCTCTACATTCACATATCACTCTTATATGATTTATTTTCTTATCAGCCTTAAGCCACCTGCTGTTTTGTGTAGGGATATCACATTTCAGAATTACTAGTCCTTTGTACAAGCTGGAAAAGTTTGACACTATTTTGCTGCTCACACAAACTGGACATTAGATGTATAATCCAATTTTGCAGAGGTCTGATGAAAATATCAGAAAGCCTAAAAATATAAAAAACTAAAACCAGCCCCACAGCCATTCTGGTAGATATATGTTGAAAAATTGAGCTCCACAGTTATAGATTGTCTGCAGTAAATAATCAGAAACATGTTGTTTCCAGGCCTATTGCTTTCAAGTCAAAAGAACATCTGTTCTGTTCAGTTTTTATTTTCCTCCTAAACTCTGCAAAATTTTATACCTTTTTTTGACAATAAATTCCACCAAGATCCAGTAATATATATCTGCAGTAACTCAAAATCTGAATTCACCCCAAACTTAGAAATGTCTCATAAAATCTAATTTAAAATAAAACCTCCTAAATAGAAGATATGTTAACTAATAAATAAACCAAACAGTCTTGTTCATGTAGAGAAAACCTGGAATCCCTCTCACCTTGACAACTTTGACAGAATATCTTTTATCAATTGCTTGTAACAGGTGAAGTAAAGTAAAACAAATTTCCAGATTAGAAGGTTAGAGCACCTGATGGAGTATACCATAAAATATGGTGACTTCCTAGGAGTTCCCTGTTGTATATTCATTTAGGAGTAATATTGTGTAGAGTGAACATGAATCAATTTGTCCAATGACTAAAATACCTTTAGAAAAAAATATTTTGGATCTTTGGCAGAGAAAAAAGAGAGCATCTTTTGAAATGACAACACTGACTGCTCATGTCAATGAGGGAGTTAGACTGTTACAGGGATTGACAGAAGAAAACACTATTTACAATAGGAGCACTTTTCCCTTTAACAACCTGAATCCTTTTCTCTATGGTATGTTTTCCTGCTACCCACATATACAAAAAACAGTTCAGTTTAATTTAATTAGTGATTAAATTAATATTATGTTATACACACATCACCAGAATATTGAACTGCAAGGGTGCCATGAAGTACCTTGAGCACAGCCACACTGATGGTAAGCAGTGGAAAAACTAAAACCAAAACCACATATCTGAAATAAGGAAAAATATTCAGAGATATGGAATGATATCTGTCTAAGCAGCTTTCTTTCCACTCTCTCTAGCTACCTTTTCCTTTTTTATTAAAATGCTGAATTATAGCTACAACTACTAAATCCTGAGGAGCTCAAAGTAATAAGAAAAGTCAAACTCCTTCAAATTTAAAGCAGATAAATTGTGCATACCTACATTTCATTTAGGAAAACAAAAAATCCTGCATGGGTTTGGAAACCCTGAGCCTCAAAGATCATACTTTCTGCCCCATCATTTTAATGGCAAAAGAAGTTAACAAATTAGAGGAAAGGAAATATAAATCAAAATATACTCCAGTATTTTCTACTCTCTGAAGGATAAATAGGTAATTAGTAAGGCAAATGAGAAACACATCCAGAAAGAAATGTTGCTAGTGGAAAACATGGCTATATTTTACAGATTTCACCATGTAGTTTCTGAGTATTTATCCTTCAAAACAAACTCAAAATCTGTTTGGGCTGCTCAGACATTGCCACTTTAGGTTTATAAGAAGTTCAGAGTAGAAAGACTCTACTCGGTTATTTCAGTTTCATAAGGAGAGGAACATCACAATCTGTCAGAAGATCAGAGTGCCAGAGCAAGGGTGTAGGACCAGTGGGAAAGAATGCAAGACTCAGCTTTGTTGATATTCTGTGCAACCAATGCAAGAGAACATGCACCTGTCTGCCTGACCAGACATTTCGGTATTATTTGGAATACCGAATTGGGGCATTAAAGTATTTCCATTGTTTCAGAACTAACAAAAAACGTAGCTCTTTTACCAGGAAGAGAAGATACAATGACCACCTTGAAAGAAGGGCAGTATGCACTTTCCTGTATCAGTGCAGAAAGGAAGTAAAACAGAAAAGAATTATACTTAAAGATTGTATATCATGTGCACAGACACAGGAGTTCCTACAGATCAGGAAAACACAATTTTGTCTGAGTGAAGAAACGAGATTTTTCCTTGAAATAAAAAAAACCTTCAATAATACAAAACCAACTTGCCAGCCTGATACTAGTCTTCCTTCTTAAAGACAAAAAAAAAAAAATCAATTTGCTTTTCCACTGGAGTCAAAACACATCAAATCAGCCCTCACACCTAAGGATCAGACTCATTATATCTAGAGCAGATTTCAGGGAAGAACTTATACAAATGAAAAAATAATTTGAGGAAAAGCATAGCATTGAAATTGCATAGAACTGGAAATCTACCTCTCTAAGCAGCCTACAGGCAGCACGATTCCATCAGGGAATTTTAGTAATTGAAAAGAGATTTCTAACATTTTATTTCATTTTTTTGCTACAGAAACCATCATTCTAAGACCAAAACCAAACTTCATTTCTAAGTACTAGAATTAACTAAAAGGAAAGTATGAAATCATGTACAGAAATAGAACTTTTTAAACAAAAGTATGTTAAGAATGTTAAGTTCTCACTCTAAGACTGTTTCTGTACAATGTCTTAATCTACCAGTAATAAATCCTACTGCTTCAGAAGGCAGCCAAAGTTTGTGATAATGAGCTGGGGCACTGAAACACAAAAAATCAGTAAGTGTGAGAAAAAGTGTCAAAAGAAGTAAGTAGTCACAACTGATCCAATTCAAGTAAATAGTATATACCAGACACTGACCTGACCTCAATTCCAGACTTTTTTATTGCTCTGTTGAATTGGTTCAAGTTTGCTCCAAAAACTTCTCCTCAACTTCCCATCTGTGTTGGCATCTGTCACAAGGCACTGTGCTTTTTAGAGACGACAAGAATTCAGAACAGCTTGATACTCTTACCTTTGAAGTCAGAGCCAAGTATCTTAAAAATAAAAGATAAACTGAAAGGTTAAAAATCTTTTTTCTCAAAGAAAACTCAGGTTTTTACGTAGAAGTTACATGTTTGCCTCAAGGTAGACAGTGACAGGCCTGCATGAATGCTACAATTACAGTTGCCACAGTCTTATTCCTTCTCCTTTTCAATACCCCAAGCAACATAAGAACTATTCAGCTTAAGGTTTTTGAACAATGACAGCCAAAAAAGAAGAGCCTGATCTGAAATCCAAAGGTTTGGACTATAAATTCAGCAAAGATTTAGGTATAAGTTCCAACAAATCTGCAACATTTTGAACATTAAAGCTCCTAACAGCATACAAAGACTGGATCTATAATTGCTTCTGGTTCATACAAGTGAAAGCACAAGACAACAATGAATAACAATAGTTGTGTGTATATATATATATATGCTTATTTGATTGTCATTTTTCTGACTCTAGAGTCCTGGATGACAAGAAGTCCTCCATAGCATTCTCCAAGGCATCTAGTCATGCCACATGCAACAGAAGAGTTTTATGTAAAACAGAAACATCTGAAGGTAAAGGTGAATAAGCAGTCTCAAATGGCCCCAGCCTTACAGAGCACCAGATCATCATGATGCACAGTGTGGGATGCTTCAAAGACTGGGTCTTCATACATGGCAATACACAAGCAAGTAGCAGCAGGGGCTTCACAGAGTTCTGGGAAACTAGTCATGAAGCTTTTGCTACAATATGTGAAATCTCCAAATAAAAAGATTTGTTAAAAATTATTTTCTCATCTCTTTCCATGCACAATGAATAAATATATCCCAAATCAAAGAGATTTCTATCAGCGGGCTTTTTTTCTTGTCTTTGTTTATGCAGTATAGCTGTGCTACCTCTCCATGGAATGAGAATGCATACAAAAATCAGAAAGGATGAATTAAAATGCAAGCCAGCAGAACTGAACATTCTTTTTAAAAATGGAAGGAAATCTGTTGGCAGTTGGAAGCGTATGTGCTAGCATTACATTTTATATACACAACACCTGAAACAACTCCCATAAATGTGGACATGTCCTTTCCCACTATATTGCAACCTGAGAAGTTCATACCTTGCTTTGTCTGCAATTAGAACCCAATCCAGGGATGTGTTACACTCTGATATTGACAGGATGTATTGTAGATTAACCTGAAGGAGAAGTTTTAGGTAGTACATTTACAGAGCATTTTTAAGACACAAACTACCCCTGTTTAGATATGAGTGAGAGAAAGAAGGTAGATATATATATAAAAATCAACAGTAGTAGCAATGGCCATAGTAAAATAGCCCAAGGGAAAAATTCTAGTGCCACAAAATCAGACAGATAAAAATAAATGAAAGTATCCTTCGTATTCTGTTTTCCCTCATAAGGTAAGTAATTCTTTATTCTTGCAAGCAAAGCCATAACCTTTCCACCTTCTAAACTGACTATAATTAGCAAGTTCATCTTCTAAAATTTAAAGTCATGAGACTTAGAAAAATTCCAGTTGATTAAATCCACATGAAATATAAACATACTTAACTTTTACAAAAGCCATTCTGTCACTATAAAACATTCTCTATAAAAGGGAAAGGTAAGCATTTTTTTTCTAATTAGTGATATACTGAAATAACTTACAACACAGCCAAAACAAGAAGTTTTTCCGTGTTCTTGCAAACTGTGAAGCACCAGCTTTTTCCAAGTCTAAGACTCTGAGAAAACTTCTTTAATACTATGTCACAGATCCCTATCTCCCAACATTGAAAACATCTCACTTCTGAACTGCACAGGCACAAAACCTATCCACAAGGACTGAAGCAATTTCACCTGCATTACATCAGCCTTGTACATGGCTGAGTGCAGCACTACAATTATTGGCATGTATCCTCGTTTCTCCCATGAATGTCAGACTTGAAGTGTAGAAAGCCATAAAAATGCTTTGAGGAAAGAAGCTACAATCAGCTGTACATATTCAATACTTTCATCTATTTGAGATGATCAGAGAATCATTAACAAAAAATCCAAAACTGAACATTTCTCTTTTAGTTTTTATTCTCAAGACACGCATCCTGACCCCCCCAGCTTTTTAACCAAGTCCAGGGTAATGGCACATACATGCAAGGACTACGCTTATCTACCTACATAGCCTGTCTCAGAGAGCTGGAGATGAATTACATTTCTTCAACTGCAAGAGTTGTTCAATTAACAATAAGGCTATGGGATATAGATTCTAAAATATTATCAGGATCATGTTTTAATGTGGATTTTGTACAGAAGGTAACACTGAAATTTGTGTTTATGTGATATTTTGGGGTCACATAAATGTTATGCTTCAGTCTAAAACAGTCTATTGTAGAAAAGTAATTTCTTTATTTCTTGTAGTATAAACACAATCAATTTCTCAGTTATAGCCTGACACTTAGTTGCTTGGAAAAGCATATAATAAGATTTTGGGCAAACATGCTGTTACAGAACCATAAAAACACACAGTCTGTATCTGATGTAACCTAATTATTCTGAATCTTAGTTTCTTTCCTCCTTGTTTGTATTATTAAGTCGTTATTTATTCAAAGAGTCAGCTTCTTCAAATAAACACTATTTTAACAACTTTTGTCAAATCCAGGTTTTCAACATCCAAGTGCTTTTTAAATTGATCCATAAGGCCTGTATTCCATAAGTAGAAAGCATGGTTTTATCACAAGTTTTGCATGGTTTGAAACCTAATAAATTATTGAATTCAGGCTAAACAAAGGTCAAACAATGACTCATTGGTTTTGATCTGGAGAATGTTGCTCTTTGACTTATTCTGTAATTGCAAACAGCTTTTTGATGTAAGTGATCATGGTATGAAGAATTGATGGCCATGTTTCTAGTCGTTTTGGATTCATTTGTCAGTAGTCCATAGAGTTTCAATAAATATATTATCCAGTGATTTTTGTACTCAGTCTACATTTCTGCAAAATAATATTGCATTGCTTCTCTAATTGCATCTTTTGTGTACTGTAAAATATTAACTTACTTTCATTGATTATTATGAGGTCTTAGGGAGAGGTTATGCATCAAAACTTAGATCTGAGTACTGGACACCCAGCTCTAAGTAACTTTATTTTTAATCAGAGCAGACATAAAATAGCATACATAACCTCCCAAGTGGTTCCATAGATGGAAGCACATGGAAACATAGCATAGCAGCAGAGAAGAGTACATCTCATTATTCTCTTAAAAAAAAATATATATATATATAGTCTAAGGCAAGTTTTATCTCCTACTTTGATCACACCTTTCTCCCAAAATTTAAATTTGAGAGGTGTGCCACAGCTACAGAATGGATTCTGCACTTGTTGCCCTTTATTCTGTAGCTTTAGCTCAGTTCAATTTCTCTGTACCAAAAAAATCAGAAACTTGGCCTACTTTGAAGTCCAGCATCACAATTCTACAGAGGAACAGTAGTCAAAATGTGCCTCACAGCATAGACCCTCACTAGAAATGAGTGGCTAGGAGGATGTCTGGGTACCCTGCAAGTTAAATTCATATTTGCATTTATTGCTCAATATCCCTGAAATGGTAGCAGTGAAATAAAAGAAAGACAACCCTGACTTTTAAGGTTTTACCTCAGCGTTGCTGCCAGTTTCCCAGAAAAAAGGACTGCTTTGAAAAACAGCAAATCAAAGGCTACTTTAATGCCCACCTGTAGTCCTTGCAAGACCCTCAACATCAAAATTTCCATTATAAAATACCTACCACTGTAACAATATCACAGCAAAACTCCAAGAGACTGAAAAGTTCCTGCAACATAAGAACCAAATTTGTCAGTTTATCACAGTGCCATGTTAATTAAAGCTACATTTTTAAAGCTTAAGGCATCATAATATGTATTGCTACAGAATGATAACCCTTAAATGGCTGGGAGGTTTACACCTGTAGAAGTAAACTGTTCCCCCTGCCTGTGCACAAGCTGCTCCAAGAGGAAAAGAACTCTATTTTTAAAATGTGTTTAATCCTGATTAGCAGGATTATCTTTTAGAAACCTATCTACTGAGAATATAAAGGAAAAAAGTAAGAAGGAAAATATGAAAAGATCACAGCTCTTATGACTTTAACATAGGTTAAAATATCTTAGTTTAAATCATGACTTTCCATGGATTGTGTGCTTGCTAAACAGCTGGAAGAAGCAAATGTATTGCTTCTACAAAATAGAGAAAAATCTCTAGTATCATTTTTATGTTTTATTCAATATGACACTAGACTTCTGCAGGTTTGGGGTTTTGAATTTTGCTTTAGTACTTAAAATTCACTCTGGTGCATCATCTTTTAATTACTCAAACCTTTAATGACAAAACACTCTTCTCAATGGGACCTGATCAGCTACAATTCCACACCAAGCTGTCAGAAGTGCTGTCATTAGATGTAGCTATGGTAGATTATTTTGTGCTACAAGCCTTACGGTACCATGGGCTAACTTTTATTAATCCCTTTGTGTCTTGTTCCACACATTTTGTTTGGGTAGGGAGGGTATGGAGTGTCCAGCCTCAGAACTATTCAAAAGGCATCTGGACACAATCAGTGACCCTGTCTGAGCAGGTGGCCTTACCAGATGACCTCAAGAGGTCCTTTCCAATCTCATCCCTTCTAAGGCTGATACTCTCCATGACATTATCAAAAATATATCTCATTTCAACAGTAAAAATGAAAAGGTGTTTTCTCATTATATTTCTAGCTATAATTGAAACACCTTTCATCAGGACATCATCCAAAAGAATTGGACAGTTTTAGGAAGAGTATGAATTTGCTTCCTTCCATCCCAAGCTGCAAGCTAAAGCAGCCTATGACAATAATCATAAGCGTTTTGGGGAAAGAAAGCAGTCTGGAGTACATGTACTGGTAATGAAAACTTCAGTCTTTAGCATTGTTTGATGTTAAGACTAAAGACTAGATCTAAATTCTTTAGGAAAGAATTTTTGCAAACAGTGAACCAGTTTATATAAGCAAGTAATCTGCCAAGACACAAGACCAAACAAAAACCAGAATGAAACACTTGAAAACCGCAACAATAAATAATAAATATCTCACATATTACCTTAATAAACATCTCCCATTTGTGATACAACAGACCTACCAGTATGTCACTTGTACTGCTGGCTTTCTACTCCTGATATTTCTTCTGTGGATATACTGTGTACATGTAGCCATGAATTAGACACATAGATTAGGAACCTATTTTGTAGGCTACTAATCCTCGCAGGTTTTGTTTCATAATCCTTGTGAAGGGATGTAAAGAATTAATTACAAAAGACAACTACCATTAAGAGAGACATGGAGCTCCCAGAGCAGGTCCAGTAGTGAGGGCAACAGGAATCGTTAAGGGACTGGAACATCTCCCTTAAGAGGAAAGGCTGAGGGAGCTGGCCCTGTCCAGAGAAGCAGTAGCTGAGAAATTATCTCATCCACATCTTTAAGTATCTGAAGGGAAGTGTAACAAGAGGCCGTATCAAGAGGTCTCACTTGATGGTGCCCAGCAATAGGACAAGAGGCAATGGGCAGAAACTGATGCACAGGAAGTTCCGCCTTAACAAGAGGAAGAACTCCTTTCCTGTATGAGTGCTGAGCACTGGAACAGAATGTCCACAGAGGTTGTGAGGTGTCCTGCACTGGAGATATTCACATGGACACAGCCCTGTGCTCTGTGCTCTAGGATGACCCTGCTTGAGCAGCGCAGTTGGACCACTGTGGTCTCTTCCAAACCCAACCATTCCAAGATTCTTTGATATAGAAAGAAGCAGAGAAGGTATAAGAACACCAACACTGTCTAGTTTCTCTAAAAAAAATTCTTGAAATGAAAATAATTTGGTGTTCTAAAAATACAAATCATATTGAAATTAAATATAGTTCTGTTAGATAAGCAACTATCTCTAGTACAAACACCAAGAAAGTAGAACAGCATTCCAGCTCCCTCTGCTGGATTAGATATGTTGTATTATTGACACTGTACTTGTAAAGCATTTCCCTTTGTCAGATCCTTGGACATATCAGGCAATTTCTTTCAACAAATTATTTTTCTTTTCTCTAACACAACATCTAAAAAAACAGTTTAAATGGTATTGTAACTCCTGAACACCTTCTTTTTCTAAAAGAAAACCTAAAACTGAAGGTAAGCCAAACAACAAAGACATTTTATGCAACTATTTAAAGAGAAATTTTCTTATGAATTATTCTATAAATAGGTATCACAAGTCACTAAATGGTTTTTGCATTATTGTCCTTGTAAAATTAATTTATGTAATTTTTGCCTCTTGCTTTTATTGGGTAAGCTGTTTCAGAGGCAAAAACCAAAAAATTCAGTAGCAGGTGCAAGTCACCAAGCTCTTGTGAAGCAAAACCAGAGGACTCTGATATAACTGACAATTTAAAATATATATTTCTATACACTGAAAGACTTTTGAATACCCAAACCCAAAACTTCATTATCTTACATTGTAAACTCGTTCCCATCAGCAGCCTAGATCACAGCCTTTTCCTGTCAGGAATGAAATAATAATTTTGTCATTTTCACATGTGTATTTTTCAACACAAATACAATATGACTGCACCTCCCTTGATGACAGTTTCCCTAGGTGAAATCTTTACCTCTAAACCACTGAAACAACAGCATTTTTTCTGTGGCCTTCAGTTATTCTTGCTCTAACTTAAATAATTGCTGACAGTGAATCTGCTTAGGGACAAGCAGACAATAGGCAGCTCAATTACTATCTCAAGAGATGAAAAATTCAAAGGAGAGCCCTATGATACTTTAGTTGGCTTTAGCTCTCCACTTAAATCCCTATCCATTTATTTGGGGAGGAGTTCAAGACTGAAAGGCAATTAGTGCAGATGGAGGGATGCCAAGTCTAAAAAGGAGTCTGATCCTTAGAAACTGCCTGAAACTGTAGATTTTAACTGTAATGTAAGTGTGGAGGAAACTGTAATGTTCAATAATGAAGAACTCGATTCCATTGAGTCTCCTACTAGTTAAACAAAAATCAAACGTTTGCAGCTGAACACAACAGACTTAAGATAGCACATTCTTTGTGGTGTCTTGCAAATTCTTTTCCCTTCTTATTAGCTTTACTAATTTTCATTTCATAACTGAAGAAGAAAATAAGTTGGTTCAAAACAAATACATAATTTAACAAACATTTCAGTCAGAGAAAAGAGTGGTATTTCAGCCACCATGGTATTTCAGAGAACACGCTCCTGTGAAGCAAAAAAAAAACTTAAACAAATAAAATAGTTGAAAGCTATTATTCCAAATCATAAATTACAGCATTTGAAAGACAATGAGGATGTCCACTTAGCCATTACAGACTTGAGTAGGGATATTTACAAATGCACTACTGAAAAACATGTAAATTGTTATCAAAGACATTTAAAAATTAACAAGAAATTTTAAAGTTATTTTTGTCCATCCACCAACACACTCTGGACATAATTATCTCTTCAAGCAAGGAAGAAAAAATAAAGTGAGAGCAAGAAGTAAATTTTGAAACCTTACTCTCCACTTCTTTTCAGCTTCTCACTACATCACACACCAACACAATATTATTTGTTTCAAAAGTAGTTGACTAATAAGGACTGATATTTTTAAAGTAAACCAGTAATAAGTGTCCTAAATAAATCTTGTACCACAGTTTAGAAGATGGCAAATGTGGTGATATCAGGAAAATAATTTCACTTCTTTGTTCCATGTATTTGGCTTGGCAATATGGCCGTAACGTGTTTGGAGTGTCTGATAAACACTGTAGCAAAAAGGTTAAAAGGTACTGCATCCTGGGCAGCAAAACTTCCAAGAATTGAAAATAAAAAATGCCTGTCTCAAGTTTACATTATTACCAGAAATACCACAATTATTCAAATTTTCATTCTGAGGGAAGGACAGGAGTGATTGTAGAGGAAAGACTGGAAGAGAAAGAAGGAAGAGAACTACCGGGGAGGACATTAAAGAAGTATAGTATTGAAATTTCTCACCTTCATTCCTTAAGGTCTTCACTGCTTCTCATCCTGATCTCCTGCACATAAGATCAAATACTTTTAAAAATCTTCCTGGGGAAAAAAAAGAGACTAAGTATGTATGTGTTTTGACACGCAAACACATTTATGGAAAGAGATGGAATACAACTAAATTTTTCTCTAGACCTATATACTGCTAATAATTGTGAATTTAAAACAGCTAAGATCTGTTACTTCGTAAGGGCTCCATGAAAAAAATGTACTTTTACTTCACAATTCTTTATGTCCCCTAGTGCTCAAGTGAATTAACATGACAGAAGTAAATTGCGCCTCTGGGTAAGTATCTTCAAATACTCCTAAATCATCAATGTCTTTCCAAATAGAAATTATTCAAATAAGATCCAATATGATCTTTTCTCATGTGGCTGAATTCCTCTCTGTGGGCATTTGTATCCGTTTCTTTTACACATAACATAAAGCTGCTTTCTGGACTGATAAGTGTGCAAATATGTTGCATAGAATCAAAAGCCTATGAACTCAAATTAGCAGCATGTCTGATTTACACAAACACTGTAACAATGGAAACTGACTTTACTGCACTTCCAGCAGTAACTGAGTGACTCTTGCACACTTTTGAAAAGCCTGAGTAAACACTGAGAGTAAAGTCTCTTTCCATCTCTCCAAGGTCGTATCTCCTACAAATGCATTTGACATGAGCTGCAAAGCTTTTTAATCAGCACTAGACTTTCAATTATAGGAAAAAAAAAATGAGCCTCCCATTCTCTTTCACCCTTTCCCATCAAAATATTTATATTCACATTTCAAATTTGCAAGAGTACTTCCCAAATTAACTATAATTGCTAATTTATGGAGAAAGCATGTCTCTGCCAATGGGTCAATAGGGAGAAGTTTTAGATGAGGCTAGCCTGCTTGCCATTGTGGCAGTCCATGATTTATTAAATTTGTGCAATTTACTCCAGTTTGAAGACAAACTGTAAGTAATTTGTTTAACATGAGACCACAGTCATGATGAAGAACATAGATTTACTAAGAAAAGAGAAAATGAGAAAAAATATTTGAAAGGTTTGGTTTTTTCCAAGTGAAATAATTTTAATAAAAAAATCCACTGCAACATATTGTTGATGAGTTTAACTTTCTTATATACAAATATGGATAATTCCAAACTGCAGCAAGCATCTCTTTCTAAATATGAAATCAGACATGGTCCACTTTTTTAAAGTCATCCGTTCCTTCAGCTTGCAATTTGCTTCAAGGTGAAGTCAGACATCTGTCACAAAAAGCAGTGTATCATAGTGACATCTACATAACAACTTTCAGGAGCTAATGGCACAGCATCCTTTTTGTCACCAGCACAGTCATACAGGAACAGATATGACCTGCCTCTAGCTCAGAAGTCATTACACATATTAATTATTAAGAAAATGTCTTAGAGGGTTGAACACATATGTGCTCCTGAACATATACTAACAGGAAATTCTCCAAGTGTTCTGGAAAGTTTCTGTCATCTGCCTTTCTAAAATCCAAGTCAAAGAGGAAGAGAGGAAATGGCAGACAGGGTTAAATAACAGAAATTAATAGAAACTAATAATGGAAAGTGACATTACCCATGCTGCAGTTCAGCCAATTACTAGACTACAATATACTTTAAACAACACTAATCATGTCTATACTAATAAATATGTCCCATTTAAAGGATGTCAACACAGGTTTCATTCACATGGGTTAATACACAAGTATGCACTAACTTCACTAGCTCTGCAGGCTCCCTGAAAGAACACAACATTGACTGCCTATCTGAACCTCATGCACACATTGGATTAAGGCAGAAGACTTTTATCTTCCTGGCTGTCTTCCAAGAAAACTACTGATATTTAGTTCAGAAAATTTTCATCATGCAACAGTCTCAAACAGAAAGTTATTTTTTATAAGCTCTTTTTGTTTGAGTTTTTGTTTGTTTACTATGTTTGATGTATCTGGGATTAAAAGGAAAGAACTGAGCATACAGAGTCGACCATAACAGCATTAATTGCATGCAAATAGTATTACACATTTCTGGTTTATTTTTATTTTCCAGGTGTTCCAGCCAGAATCCTAGAATTGTGCAACTACTCAAAACCATTCCTGCCACAGTAATGTTTCTGAGTGTCACCTCCCAGCCTAGTGAGGGAAATGGGAGAGAAGGCAAGAAGGAGATGAAGGGAGGAAGATGAGAAAATAAAATGCAGGAAACAACTTTGAATTTGTGCAGAAGCTCAGAACATTTTAATGACAATAAAAAGGAAATTCTTTCATCGTTGTTCTGGATCAAAGGAGAGATTAAGTTGTCACAGTCCATCTTCAGCAAATATTTCCTTTCTCCCACTCCTTTACTCATAGTTTTAGTGACGACATTCCCATCAGGTTGATAAAAATAAAGAAGCACATCGTTCATAAGCAACACTAACCTACTACAGTGGAGTGGGTTTGCCCATAAAAGACTTAGTCTCTGTTAGACAAGGTTAGGAAAACATTGTAAGAAAAATACTTTTGGCAGCATATAAAGCCTGGCATCTACAGACAGATCTGTCCTCCTCTATAGAAGTTACCCAGACCAAAAACATTGCTTTCCAAGCCTCACAACATCTTTAGTTTCCAGATACAATTAATTGCTACATTGCAAAGTAAAAAAATGGCTGACAGAAAGACAGAACTGGATGCAGACCCAAGAGGGGGAGTGACTGAGCTCTCTCAGATTATCAGTAGAGCTACAAGAAACGGAGAGTGCCCAAAGGGCTACACTGCATGGTGGGTCTGAGCTGAAACATGCCTCTAAACACACTTCATTAGCTACAGAAACAGGAGAACAAAGATTGGGAAGGGGTGGAGGGAGCAAGCAAACAAAGAAAACAGATTGAGGAATTTGAGTGCAGTCAAAGAAGGTGCAGAGGGATGAGCTTTATTGTACAACCAGTTCACTGTAGTAATGAGGATTTCTGAGCAAAGTAACTGGAAGATTCTGAGGAAAAAGAACCCCCACACTCTCTCAATAGTAGAAGCAAAATTCAAATCCAACATACAACTTTCACTCCATAGTAATGTGAAATTTGTCTGTAAAGGACAAGTGGAAGACAACGTTTTGGTGGACTATTGAAATTTTCATAACTCCCCAACTAATACTAGACTTCAGTACTCTATTTATATAGAGTTCCTGCACTTAAAGGAATGCTGCATTTTTCAAATATTTTTTCATATGCTGATGATCAGACACAAGATGTCACAGGCTCATTGAAATTAATTTGGAATTCCCAATCAGGAAGAAAATCCAAGAATATGGAACATTTTGCTAGAGCTGGATTCATAAAACACTTGCATCTGTAGATATATTATTAGTCTGTTGCCATAATATTTACATTTCTAAGTGAAAACTCCCCATTAGACAGCTGGAGACACACCATCATCTCTTATATGATTTTTTTGTTTCACTGATTTGGAAAATGGACAGATCCTGAAAGTGCAAGAATTTTACACATGCCTCTAGATTACCCTGACACACAGAAGCCAGAAAGTCAAAACCTATGGTGTCTAAAACTAAGCCATTCAAGTTCTATTTTGTATCTCATATTCACAATAACTTGCCAAAGACAAAAAGTTTATAGAGCTGGGAATAGGACTTAGCCTGCCTTTGGTTTAAATCAAAAGAAAGCACTACTCTTACCCACACAATATCTACAATACCTTACCCACACAATTTACGAAACAAATATGCACAGGATACAGGATGTGAAAAACACAGCAAAGATCGATAGATTCATAGTACAAGTCTGTAGGAGGTAATGATGTACCATAGCTGGCTTTTCACCATTAACTCAGGAAATTACTAATTCACTAATTGCCAGAAAAAACAAGGACCATTCCAAAATGCCATTTTTTCTTTACAGCTTCCCCAAGTATCTCCTCCTCATCACTGTCCCACACAAACAAAACAGAAGATTATTTGAACTGTGTGGTTATGAGCTTCACAGTAAAGAGAAGGATAATGACCACACAGTGACAAAGGAAATCAAAATCAGACAAGCCTTATAGGCATGACCATACTACTATTTAAATGTGTTACAATCTTCATGAAAGCCCTGCAAGAGTCAGCACTCTGTAAAGTTGAAAGAAACTTATTTTCTTCAGTGTAAGCAGTTCTTCCTTGTAATGGCCTGTTCAGTTGCCCCTCATCTTAG
Organism: Alaudala cheleensis; assembly: GCA_013398995.1. Classification (NCBI taxonomy): domain Eukaryota; kingdom Metazoa; phylum Chordata; class Aves; order Passeriformes; family Alaudidae; genus Alaudala; species Alaudala cheleensis. Next base: position 1,810,288 of record VWYE01005369.1, read on the forward strand.
CAGTAATAACACAGGAGCCAGTATAAGAAGAAACAAGCATCCCCATACCAGTATGCAAGGCTGCCAGAGCCAACATTTACACTCCTGTTCCTATGATGAACCCCTGGAAATCTGGGCTCCCTGCAGCAGAAGTGTGAGAAGTGCAATGAGAAGAACTCATTGAGGAGTTTGGTGCCAGCATATTCTTCAGCCATTGAACAGAGCCACCATACATTTGTCACTGTCACAGCCTATAGTTTATGGAAGACGAAGAAAGCAAAGGAATAGAACTGTGAACTTTCCAGCTGAATACAGGCAGAAGAAACTAGTTGTACAAAGCAGAAGAGAAGATAAAGCCTTGGCTGCGCAGCAGAGATTAGAACAGAGTAATAAAGTAAGAAACTTTAAAAGGGGGATTTCACTGGTTCCCAGTTCACTATTTCCTTGAAATTCCAGATTAAATCATTGCTAAAAGGGCTGGAAACCTCAAAAAACAGGCTTTACCTTTCATACTGTTATCAAGTATAGTGAATTCAAATTAAACACATTTTTCGTATATGTTCTTTTTTCAAAGAGATAGTGAGGACTATACGATATGTAAAAATACTTTGGGTTTTACCTAAAGAGAATAGAGATGTTTCCTTTAAAAATGCAACGACTTTGAGAAAAATAATGAATTGTCTATCACAACTTGTTTCTCAAGTTATTAAGGCATTAAGCTTTTCTGTTAAAAGAGGACTACGTTATTAGGATCAAAGCATTTTCTAATAACATTTTTTGCCTGTTTCTGCCTTCAAAACACCTTACAGTTTTAATGAAGTAAACGCTTATTTGAAAATGTCTTTTCTTTTTTATTAAACTAATCCTGCATGTTCAACATCAAATGTTATTTTAATGAGCAGATAGGTTAATATTTTCTTAGGACAAGTAGGTCTTTTAAAACTTTTTTAAGAGCCCCCAATAACCTATCTCTTAAGATAGTTGATTATTATTCATTATAAGCAAAGTATTCTGTAACAGGCATTTTCAGGTTTTAGTTTTATTTTTAAATTGTGATGTTACTTAGGAACAGTTTTTCCACAGAGAGCTGCTTTGCAAAAGTCCTGGAGAGAAAGAAGATGGATATTTTTAAATATTAATGTCAGTATTAATATGTATTTCTACATGGTTCAGAAAAGAAATTTGAACAACATCACCCTTGTTACTATGACTCTCTACTGAGGAAAGTTATATGGGAAAAGACACCCAACTGGAGAAAAACCAAAGCCTTTTTTATTGCAAAAACTGCTCCAAAAATTTTGTAAATATCCGGGCACAACTATCAACTTATGACAAGCATTTTTTGTGCTTGAAAGTCCCACTAAAAGACATGAATAAAACATTCACCTTCAAAAGGTAAAATTACCTGTTCAGTTAAGCACTGCTATGAAATGCCAACTGTACAACTAAAATGACTTCATACTTGTCTAGAGGATGTGAGGCCTGTCTGGCATGCTGGGAAGCAGTTGAGCAGAGGCACACAAAGGGTTCACTTCTTTGACAGAAACATTTTCCAGCATAAAACCCAGGTGTTTGCCCAAACATAAGAGAAACATCCAAACAAAGTCTGAGTCAACCCATTTGCTTTCATTGTTCCTGCCTTTACTTACCAGGCCAGATTTTGTTCCCTTAGGTGTCTCCCCTTGCCATCTCCCAGCACAACTCTGTGGTGCTAAGCTCCAGATGTCCAATGCTGAAGTGAGTGTATGATCTGAATGGTGTCTCAGAGTAATTAGTAAAATACTGAGCTTTTGAGCAAAGGCACTCCAAAATTCTAAATTTATTGCGTATTAAATTTTCATATTTTTTCCCACAGAAAGGAAAACTAATAAGTGAAAAGCATAGTGTTGCAATTAAAAAATCACACACAGACATTTGCTTTCCTCAGTTAATAGAAATATTTTCATTGTACATATGTGCACAACAATTAAAACTGTTGTTTGTTCACCACCCTTAGTAGGCTTCAGATTATTAACATTATCCTTGCAAGAGTATGACCCAATTACAAAACTACATGAACAATTTGTCAGTAAATATTGCTTAAATAATACTAACATTAAAAAGTCTTTCTTTAGGTTGGAAGGAAAGAAAAAGCAACACTTGAAAACCAGCTGGGTTTAGTCTTAACACTGGAACTGAGTAAGAAATCCTTGATGCCTGCCTTGTCTGACTTTACTATTCTTCCTAGTGAAACATAAACTTTAAGGAATTTAGAGATTTTAGAGGAGCTAAGATTTTAGGTAGAAAACAAGTTTTATTAGAGTTAATTAGAATAAATGGATAGGCTTTGATGAAGTTAAGAGTTAGTAGTTAACTAATAATTGATTGCTTGTCAACACAATGTTTGGTTAGCTGGGTTTATAATGAAGAATATAGAAACTGATAAATAGCTTTAGGAACATAAGACAATTGTGGTCCTCCTCTGTCCGAGACTCATTGAAGACAGGGTTCATTTGTCATACTTGCACTGAAAAGGTAGAAAGGTCAGAATGAGGAAGACTTCATTTACTTCCTCATTTTAGGACCCCTCCTCATGAAAAAGACCACCGACCCAATTCAAAGAACAAACTACGCATGCTTAAAAGGCTTTTGAACTAATTAACATATGAAGCAGGGAATGGGATGTGCCAAAATCATGAATATGTATTTGTATTTTGAGTATTCAACACCTGTATAGATAAAAGGCTTTTGGAATCACCTGTAAAGCGCGGTGTGTATTTGGGAACTATCCCGCATGCTGCCCTGTGTCACAATAAACATACCCTTTCTAACTTTAAACTGTTAGAGAGTTTTTGTCCATCACAGTTGGATATTGGTACTAGATCAATATCCATATTTTAATAAATCACTAGTACATCTATTAGGCCAAAGATTACTTTATCAAAATAAAAGAAGTTTTTTTTGCAAACCTTCATTCTATTTTAACCTCACAGAACAGAGAAATCAAATTTTATGTTGGAGCAAATAAAAAGTGATTAACCAGCAGTAAGTCAAGTGCAGACCATATTCTGGTGCACTCAGTGGAAGGAAACAATTCCTGCTTCCAGTACTCCATAAACTGGCCTTATGTGATCAGCACAACTTAATCTGGATTGTGCTTCTATAACTTGCTGCATAATTTCTGCATGACAAAAACCTATTTCATTCTTCTTGGTATGTTTTATACTTTGAGTACATAAAAAATATTCTATTGCATAAATAGTTATAAAAAATAACGTTACTTGCTCATTTATTTTTGTTTATGTACCATTTTTAATCAAACATGTTTTAGCCATGGTTTTATCTTTCTCTGAAATGCTTACTTGATGTCTGGTTTACATTGCAAAGTAGAAATATCTAGATAATATTAATATATGTTTAGCACAAATACTGCTCCTAAAAGACCACATCTCACGTTTGAAACTAAGAAAAAACATTAATAACAGTAATAGCATATTTATACAGTAAAGAAGGATAGTATTTGCAGCGCTATAATTTCAAAAAAATGTCAGAATAAGAAAGAGAAGGCATCTTCTAAAAAACACACACAAAACAAGCCTGCTTATTCTAACAGCAATTCCAGTGTTTCAGGGACACAGATCTAGTCTTCACCAAATGTTGGGGGTTGGATTTGGTTTTTCTTGTTTTGTTTTGCCCTTGGAATTTTTTCCCTGGACACTGACGACTAGGTGATCAACTGCGTAATTGTCAGTACTTAACAAAGACAAAAGGAACCAGGGAAGGAAAGACCGAAGGGACAGGGTGGGGCTGGGGCTGGGCACTTTTCCCCTTGGCACCGAGGAGAGAGGACANGGTAAGCAGATTAGCACAATCAGATAGATAGCAAAAATTGTGAATATTTCCAGCATGATTTAGTAGCAGTGTTGGGTTCTTTTTGTTACAACAGTAACAAGGCAGAACAGAGTAAAAACAAATAAAGGCGCTTCACAAATTTTCACCAAAAGCAAAACATGGTGAGTAGTTGATTTAGTGCAGCTCAAATTTGCAATCCACCTACTTGAAATCAGTTCCCATGCTAAAAAGCTTGTATTATATATACTACCAAGCTTTTGCTAACTTTTTAAATAGAAAATCTTGAAGGCAAGGAACATGAGTGAATGAGTACTCCTCAATGTTTGTGGGTAAAGGTACAATAGGAGACCAGAAAGAGACAGGCGGTCTAAGAGTGGCATGAAATAGCAAAAGTGTCTGATTTCTGATATAGAAAACAGATGGAACCTGCAGATATCCACAAAATACAGAACAGAATCCTACTCAGAGATGGTAAACAAAAGCTCCCACTCCAATCATCAACCATTAGCCAGCAAAAAGAAATTAAGAAGGTCAAAGAGTTACTGAATTTGCAATATTTGGGAAGAAAAAGGGGTTTTAGCACTAACTGAAGGAATTATAAGCTCTAGGAAACAAAAATATATATTAGTATTTACTTTGAATGCTAATGTGCGTGTGTTGCAGCAGCCCTCTTGTTAGAGGGTAAAAAAGAGCAGAGGCACAGACTTCTTGCTAGCCAGCATGAAAATGGTCCTGGTTTATTCCTCTTCACAGCTTAGTCATATAACTCCAACTATTCACTGACTTGGGCTGCAGCAAACTCCTACTGTTGGTTTCCCTTGCAACCTCTGACTGCTGGTTATTTCCTGCTAAACTATGACTGTGTTTATGACAGTTTGCAGACACTGAATGCAGGCTTTTACCCAGCCAGACTGTGACTGCAGGTTCCAACAACAGGCTCTAACTGCAGACCCAGACTGACCTCACAGCAGTGATTCTCTCTTCCCAGGATCCTGCTTAATGATTCTAATGATTCTCTCCTTCATGCTCCACAATGTTCCTCCTCCATGATAATCCTTCCCTTACCAGCCAACCCCCTCTTTTATTTCACTCATCCTTATTGGATACAGCTGTTACTAATCAGGGGCAAGGCTGGGTAATTAACACAGCTGTTACTTGTCAGGGGCGAGGTCACCTGTATTCCATTATCCTACAGGTGTGCATTTTGAATGTTGTTTTACATCTTTTCTTTTGTACTTTTATAAAAGAACACAGAAAATTAATAAGAAAACACTATTAGACCATTTGAATCAATGAAGAGGAAAGAATAAAGAAAAATAGCCACAAATGAATGATTTTTTTAAAAAAATGCATGCTAAAGATCTAATCAAAAACCTGCAGCTTTTTTTGAGATTTTTTTCAATTTTTTATTTATCTGTTTTTAAGATGTTGAGAAAAACATGTCCCACAATGGGAGTCTTTGGTTCAAATTAATTACTTTCACACTTTAGGAAGATATGCCAACAGAAATTACAAATTTTCTTTAAAAAAGACAGCTTTGTTGTAATCATGGAAGATGTTTTTTAGATAGTTATATTCTGACCTTCTTGTCATACAGGAAATGAAGCAACATTTTCTTTCTCTCTGCAGAGAAAAGTGGTAATCATTGTAAGGCCATTTCCATGAATGCTAATATGAATTTTCTCAAATGCACTAAAATTCTAAATTCAGTATAAAAATAAACAAACCCCAGAACTTTGCTTTGTTTACTTTATTTGTATCAATATAGAGCTATGGAACTGATTTATTTACTTAAATAGCACCAATTTGGAAAAATATTTCTAAATAAAAATCTTACAAGTAGATGAGTCAGTAACATATTACAGAGTTCACTAACTCACTTTCATTTATTTAATTAAAAGATACTTACTTGCAGGCATAAATTAGTTATTAGCAGACTGATATTTCCAGTCACAGCTCCAGAAGAGAATTGTCTTTAATTATTTATTCTTACGTATATGGAAGAGCACATAGATCATTAAAGTGTGAAGAAAAACAGTTGATCCTACTGATGAACACAGCAGGTAGCCATTGAAAGAAGGTGTCATAAGGCATGACTATGGATTTTCAGTAGAAGCCTGCAAAAGAAGACCTGTCCTGGTATCAGAGTTCTGGGGTTCAGACCAAGAGACAAGCACACATGAGTCACAGAAAGAGCACTATTCACTACTATTCAGCCAGTGCATTTACAGACATTTTCTAAGCATACCATTCACAACTATCATCATCAGAAATTCAGCTATCTCCTAATACAAACACTGTCTTTTAAGGTTCTGCTCATTAATACAATTAATTGCTGTCTGAAAGGTCTTTAATTGCTTCAATGCTGCCACTGGTTACAAGACAGTACGTGACTGGTCTTTGCTCTTTCACAAGTAATGTCATCTTGCATTCAGAATCCTTACATATATCTTATGATTACTGAACACATTAATATTTCCAAACACTGTCAGTTTGCAGGGATTTCAAGGCAAGATTTTATGGTATTGCTCAGTTTATATGATCCAGATAGTTGAATCTACAGCTATTCCCTCCTATAAATATATAAGCAAGGTTTGTCTTTCTCTTTCCTTTCATTCTTTCATGAGCTATTCAAAAGGAAATATACAAACCTTTCAGTGAGCAAACAAGAAATTCATCAGGCAATGTTCTATTACTCCAAACTGTCAAATGGTTTTCACATGGACAGCTTACAATTTGTTTCCTGAAAATATATTGAACATTTAGAACAGAACACTGCGCTTACCTATCTGGTACTTTTGAATTCACATACCTTTTTCCGTTTTCTTTTTCTTTGGTAAAGCTTGGAGTTCTCAGCACACCTAAAACTCATCAATGTTGTGGCCAGTTCTCTTGCATAGTTCAGATGATGAATCATCTCTAGTCTATAATCACTCAAAACTATCAATTGCTAGGTGTAACACAAACATACTTACTTTGATCAAAAATAATTAATAATTCTAAATTTTATGGTGATTCCTCCAGCCAATGCCTTATGGACCCTTTCATTCTAATAGGTATCTGGATATTTCTAAGGATGGCTGTATTTAGGATTAAATAATGTCCATGGTCATTCACCACATTCAGATCAACCAAGATTGTGAAATCCTGGTATTGACTTGGGCCATGTCTGAAAGGGAACGATGCCCTGCAACACCCTTCTGCCTTCCAACTTCAATAGCTGCAGGTGGTTATACAGAACAGCAGACAAAATATTTTAGAGTGGCTTTGGCTGTATATTGGAAATCAAACATTCCCCCAATAATCACACGAGTTACAAAAATTGTGGTGGCCATGAGTGCAGTCTTTTAGCAGACTATGCCCAACTCACAGAAGAGATTTGGATTTTTGCTTTTACAGTAGGCAAATGTCCTGACCACTGAACTTTTAGAAACGGAAATGAAAAAGATCACTATCTTCTCCAAACTACCCTTTTAAAGGGCATTAAGAGCATTCAAACCTTCTAGAGAATTAAGCCTGACAAAGTACAGTGCTAAGCATTTCCAAGATGAGAAAAAAAGTCCTCCTCTTTCCCTCTGGTTTTTTAGCCTAAATTTAAAGATGCTCCTCTAACACCTGGTTTGCAGTCATCATCTGTTGTAGTTTAGGCTGATTTCAATGGAATTTCCACACAGCAGGCAAAAATAAGCCTTCTTATTCCATCTTTCTGCTCCCAGAGAGTTCAGTCTAAACTGATGAAATGTCAGAGTATCAAGAGCAGAGTGTGGCAAAAGGGGCAGGACACAGGAGAGAAACACACAAAATAATGAACATAGAGTATGTTTCAATATCCACACATTTTAATCCTCTGAGACAAAGGAAGAAATAAAAATCAAAACAGAGATGAAAAAATAAAAATTACATAAAGATTATTAAATTATTCTCAAATAAACAGGAGAGTGGAAAGTTAAATCAAGGTACTGTAAGGAAAGTTGAACATTACTGGCAGAAGTATGGTTTATACAATGCCAAGGTCTACTATGTTCTTAAAATCACACTTTGTCCTTCTCATGTCACGAATCTTGTTCTGGGGTGTTATAAACTGATATGTTAGAAGACCAGTTATTAAATATCATAACTTTGCTTTTACCTCAATCCAGGTCAAAAAGCAGATGTAGAAAAGTCAGTTTAGACTTTGTCCCTAAAACAGGAGCCAGAAACAGTCTGATTTTTGAACCTTACCCTGATATAATTCTGTTGTTTTTGAGGAATATTAAATTGTCTCCATTAAATGGTTATGCTAATGAAACTCTTCAGTCCTCCAACTGCAAGTTAATTAAGGTTAGAATAGATCAAATGTTTTGTGCATCTCAGAAATAACTAGAAGAGGCAAGCATCAAAATAATAGTGCATTTTCTGGGGGGAAATGAACTGAAAAGAAGGTTTACTTTTTAATATAGACAAAAATTAATTTGGGGGTTTTATTCTTTAGCAATAGACACTAGAAAATGTTGTACTGTACGCGGATGTATGCAGACTCCAATAAATAAGGCAGAACATCAGACCCTAAATCGACATACTTCATTGGTAGAAAAGGTGATAGTAAACTGTTTTATCACTGAGAGCAGCCTGCACTACATATGGTTGTGGCATGCTTTCATGCACTTATGCTTTTTCATATTCAGACACTATATATCTGTCCCTTGAAGCAGACTATCCAATTCATCATCCAGCTTCCCATTCACAGTTCGAAAGATACCTCAGGCAAAGGGTGTTCTCTCGGCTGATCTATTTGTTGTTCCAGCACCAGTACATTTTCTATGCATAATCCATTACTTAGGGCCAAGAGAATAATATAAATAATAATAATTTAAAAATTGTTGTGCAGCATTCTCCAGGATCCTCATAAACTTATCCAGCTACATCACAAGCAGTTTTCACATGCCTTAAAGATAACTCTACATTTATCAAAGTCTTAATACAACTGTATATCTTTAACTGACTTACTTTGAAAAAAGTAAACAAGAATTTTTCCTCTAACAGTACTACACAATATCCACAAAGCAGCTACAGAGGTCAGTTGTTTTGGGCAGACATGGTTTCACTAGTATTTTGAGCAGGCTTACAATCTTTCTTTAGTGTTCAGGTTTAATAGTTGCATATGACTTTTGTTTTAGGTTATCCAACAAGTAACTATATGCAAATGTCACAGACTTTCATCAGATAAACAAAAGAATGAATAAGTTAGAAGATCTCTAGATTTTCTCCAGATTCTTGCTTACATTTAAAAGAATGCACTCACAAATGTTTATTCACATGCATACATCATGCTAGGATCCCAAATATTTGCTTATTGGGTTCTTAAAGTTTTTTTCTGCAGTTTGTGTAGTTTTACATCAATCATAAAAATGGTCCTGCAAAAATGCTATCCATTATGCAACTGCTCATGGCTTTGTTAAAAAGCCTAACACATACTACAAAGTTAAATCAAAAGGACAATTTAGGGGTGTGCACTAAAATAATTTTTCTTGACAGTTGACATCTGATCAAAATATTTCTTGACATCTGATCAAAGATACTTTTGCTAAAAATTCAAGTTTCTTTTGTAGCAATATAGACCGTTTAAATTTAGCACTAATGCTTTTTAAAGTGGATTAGGACTGATGGAAGCTTGACTTGACTATCAAGAGGAACTGCAATTTAAAACTACTGTTACCAAATTACATGGGTTACATCTTTTTCTAATTTTGATTTTCCATTTTCAAGCTACAAAGAGAAGCACCAATACAGGGAACTTTCTTATTTAGTGAAAATGGAAGTACAGGTTGAGGTTACTGCTTGTGTTACATCAGGGAAGTTAGTTACTAGAGAATTAACCTGTGCAACTCACAGGAAAGAACAACTATTCATTTGACCTACCTTTTAATTAGGACTTGTGACACATTGCCACCACTGCCATCAAGAAACATCAGTGTTCTTGACTGATGCAAACGTAGGCAGCGTTGCAGGATTTTCGCTCATCGAGAGATTAGATAAACTCAGATGCTCAGATGTTCCAATTTTGGTTCAGATTGTACTTCATAAAAAAATAACTCAAAAGGTCCAAAGTAATGAGAAACAGTTAGCTTGGTATTTAAGTCAAAGCCAAAATTATTAAACAATAGTTCATTTCTAAAAAAAAAAAAAATTGGTTCCCTTCCGTGTATCTCAGCTTCCCTATTTAAAAAAAAAAGAGATTGCAGGCAAGAAAGTACCATTATTTAGATATTTAGTTGCCTATTTAAAATGAAGGAGGGGGATGCAGTTAGCTAACTCCACACAAAGTTTTCATATGAATACAAATATTTTATTTGTGAAGTTCCAACATGGCTAAGATTAAGTGAGAGTATTTTCTTACGAGTCAATAATTTCTGCAGGCAATCCCCTTACCTATGATTTCTGCTCATAGTCCAATAGTTAAACTTAAAAACCTATGCTAGAGATGCCCTCCCCCAAAAGCACAATCAAAATAAGAGTCCTCTAGAAAACAAGAGGGGCATTTACTTCATTATTTATTTATGCTTACTGGCATGTTTTCCCACTGGTGTTTGTTTGTTTGTTTGTTTATGCGTCCAAACTTTAGGAAAAGAATATTAGGATATGCATCATTAAAGCAGAGTACTTAACAGTACTCAGAATTAAGAGTTATTTAAAAACAAATAAATTCAGCTTGCACAGAAAATAAAAAATCCTCTCTCATTTTTAGCTGATTTCTATTCAGTCTTTAACATCAGCTTTCAATCACAGCCAATACTACCGAATTTCCTGAACCTATATGAGGAAAATCCGTTATTCTGTCTTCAGCATATCTGTCATATTTCCTTGTTCTCACAGGAAAACATGAGATAGAGAATCTGTTCCATGATCTTTCCAGGCACAGAGGTGAGGCTGACAGGTCAGTAGTTCCCAGGATTGTTTTTTCTTTTTTAAATATGAGTACTATGTTTCCATTTTAGCCCTTATCCTACTTTCTTGTGTCTCATATAAAAACAAATAACGGGAGTTCTCTCTCAAGGGAAAAAACAATCAAAAAATAGCCACATACTTTACATATTCATTGTACTGTATTATGCAACACACATTAGATCTCCAGGTTGTACTTGGAAGTTTTTACCAGCACCAGCAATATATTCAGTGTGTTTAAACTGCAATGAAGAGAACCAAAAAAAAGAGAAAAAAAAGCCACTGCATTTACTTCCCCAAGGCAAAGAGATTAATAGACAGCAGAGCCAGCAGACTTTAAGAGACAGAAAACTCTCTGAAGTGGGTACATAAGAATAGCCTTCAGCTCAGGATTTTTCTCTGCAGAACTAGCATCAAAGAAACTATAACAATCAAGGTTAAAACTTTTTGGAATAAACTGTCCTATACATCATCGATTATAAAACCCTGTAAGAGAATCCTGGACAATTTGTGAACAAGCTGAGGATCAAGATTTTCACATGAGTGTACAGTTGACTTCCCTGAGGATTAACACTTATTCTTACATTCCTAGTCATTGGAAGAAAACACAGAGTTTTGAGAACAGTGTCTAAGTCCCATTTTCCCTAGTCACCAGCCTGTACTCGTACTTCCTCTCATACTGGTTCCCCAAAAAACACTGAGCTTCTCCAGAAGACTTTTGTGATGGCATTCCTACCTTCATGCCATACCATGGGGCCATTCCTAAATGGTCTAGCATAGTACTAAATAAAGGCAAGCTGTTAAAGCTCTCAGTTAAAAGAGGTCTTTCAATAGATGTCTTCTAAATCTTCAGCTCGTGACCTGTCAAGAGAAAAAGGAAAGTGAGGTTAAAGCTGTTGCACTAACGGGGCCTATTCTGCTACGTGCAATGAGAAAGAGTAGCCAAAACAATTAGGACTCCCAGAACGATATAAAAAACATCTTTTTGCCACAAGCTGCTTAATGTTCTAGAAAGAAATGAGTGGATATGCGGAGCAAGCTAAAACCAACACATGGTGAGGACCATGATAGCTTTCATCAGAAAAAAATGAAGAGGAAGCAAGACACTGCCTTGCACAGGGCAATGTGACCAAGCCAGGCAGCTCATGGATGACCTCAATTAATATAAAAGTGTGCTTTGATTATGTCCATCCTTCAGAAGTTAGTATTTATTTCTCTGTGGTAAAGGTCAAAATCTTACTGTTCTTTCGCTTGATGTAAAAAGGAGGTAAGTAACAGATGCTGTCAGTTGTGGAATTTGATAATAAGCAGTTGACTAGCTCAGTACACATGGTGAAATCACTAAGTTGGTTTATATGTACGTTTCTTAGCTCCCATAATGTGAACTTGTAAAAATAGCTATTGCTTCTATCTTATAATGGGATTTGTGTAGTGGGCCCTTCTGCCAAGCATATTATTAAAACTCAATTTCTACATAAGCAGATCTCTTTTTGCTGAATAGTTTTCATATGCATAAACTGTGCAAGGGAAAAAGCATCTGTAAATAAAGGAAGTTGAAACCTCTTCTAGAAAATTCAGAAGACTCAATAAACTGTCAATTTTCCCTTGTTTACTCCTTCACAAAACAGCACAGGATGTTGCATTCAGGACAAGCACAGGAAGAGCAAATAGACAGATCTGCTGTTTCACAATTATATTAATGGTTTCCAAGTCAGCCCCACGTTGTTTAACATGAACATCTGTTTTGCAAAAATTAAATCCAATATAGACACATAGGTTTTAGAAATCCTAATGGCTAAAAGTATGTTCCTAATGTTTGCTTTAAGGCAAATACAAGTAAATTTTTCTGGTTAATAAGAACTGAAGTCTTCTTCACTTAATTGTTACATGCAACACAAATGTTAAGTCCCATTCATGCTGGTTGGCAATATGAAAAACATGGAAAAATATGCAGAATTTTTAAAATGTCAAAGATAAATTGTATGCAATTTTTGCCTTTTTTTTCTCCCCAATCATTTTAAAATCAGCAGTTCTGTTTATGTTTTCCAAGGAAAAATAAATGTCATGTGCAATAGTATTAGCTAAGATTGTAAGGGATTAATGAGAGAAAATTGCAAAGCACTAGCAAAGGAAAAAGGGAAAAGGGAAAATTAGTCATAACCTTACAGGGGTTCAGAAATAAAATTCAAAATGAATTGGAAATATTCTGCATCTAGAAAAAAAAAATTGGAAAAAGTGCAGAGATAACCAGAACTCATCAAAACAGTACATTTAAATCGAAAAAGTTGTTATTCCTGTCACTGCAGATAGCAGCCTAACACCAGCCTAATGCATGCATTAATTTGCCTTTTGTTATATTGAACTCATATCTCATAGTCTTGAGATTACCCAGCAAGGAGCTAAATACCATACCAGCTACTCTCCTCACCCCAGACTATTTTCATCATCTTGGCATCTACATGTTTCTAAGAGGGGACAAAGAAACACTTGAGCATAAGGGTAGGAGTGAACTACAAAATATTCCCAATCTGAAGATGCCTGCACAGGTCAAACTTTCCAGATATCTATCAGACAAATGAAACAAATGCAGAACAAAAATTCTGTCTGTCTATTGAGAAAGCTGAGCTACAGGAAAGGACGAGAAAGAAACATTAGCTGTTTTTAAATATTTCCATCTTTGTCTAGATTTATTCATAGAATACTGTCCTTCCAGAAGTAAGAACTTGTAGTTTTCACACAAAAAACCAAAAAGTGATACATCTCTTTAAAAATATTTATTTTATTAAGCAAAAAAAAAAGCAAAAAAATTTAAAAGTTGATCCTGTTCAATATGTAAATATTAATAAAATTTTAGATTTTTACAAAATTAAGATAAATTTGTCTTTTCAAAGAACAGGAAAACATAACAGTAAACATTGTTAGCGCCAGTGTCCATTAAGTAATATTTTCTAGAGATATGCTTATCAAACTTTTTTATACTTCATAAAAGACATTAAAGCAGAATTTTAAAAAAAGTCATTATGAATTCCAGATCACAGCTGGCAATTACTCACTTAAGCATTTTGCATGAGAAAAGTACTTCAAACGCACTTCATGAAGTTCAGGATATCCACTATTTAATGGTCTTTTGGCAAGGAGTATCAACTACTAGAAGATACTAGAAGCTGAAAAATTTTAGTAATTGTAGGGAATCACTCTGGAAATCAGAGTTGTCGATGAAGATTTTAAGATTATATATATAATATAGATAATATATATATTATAAGTATAATAATCTAAACACAGATGTTAAAAGAAACATGGATCTTGTAAATTCATTCAAAGAGCAGAGAGAGAAAATAACAAATGTAGTGAAATTAGAAGTTAAAAGCTACGCAACTACAGGGCAGCATTTGTATTTATGTGAGCACAAAAAACAATACTTCTAGGGTGAACTGCTCAATTCTTGAAGGTATTACTGAAGGAAAGTCAAAAATTAAAAGGAGAAATATGTTCTACTGTACACTTTCCCATAGGATTGGAAAAACAGACAAGGAACCAAAGAAAGCAAAGAACTGAACTGAGAAAAAGGGCGTTTAAAAATCGAGAAGATACATATTCACACTATGATACAACATTTAGATATTATTCCCCTGTGTCTTCTTCAATTACATGTCTTTGTATACTGAGATGCTGAAGAAAGCAGACTGCACAGACTAGCCTTACAACAGTGCTAATATCTTTCTACAAACTTCTTATTTTCATCTAATCTCCAAAATTCCCACACCCCACTCTGGATTTTAATGTTGGCATGTGTTGGGATCTCTTTTGGTACATCTGGAGTCAAACAAGAAGTGTGTTCACACTGCAGGCTTACTGAGATGTCACTTGCTTCCCTAATGTCATGCATGTTTCATAAGCAGAAGCACTTTTCAATGGCCACTACTACCAAAAAAAAAAAAAAAAACAAAAAACAACATACCAAAGAACAATTAGCATATTCTTAAGGAAGAACAGGCAGATATATTTCTCCTACAGCTGACACACATTTCCTCAAAGGTATTTCTGCTACACAAGGGCACTAATTAGATGCCACTTTAAAAAAGCATAACGTTAAACACAAGGTAATGAATGTCTCTCTACATCAAGTAGATTAATCTTAATATGGTTCATCTTTATGCAAATATCACAATGAGTATCTGGAGGGGCATAATTTCCTCAGCTGCAAAATCTGTGAAAATAGTGTGTCTCAAGTTTGACTTCATGAAGAAAAACAGCAGTTTCCACTACATCAGCTGTTGGCAAATCTCATAGAGGATGAATTTTCCCTAGTTGCTATCTATGTGGATGCACATATACATCGAAAAAATTCCTTTTATCCATTACTTAGTAAGAATTTTAACTGCACAAAATCAGTAATTGCCAAATTGCATGAGAGTATTATCAATCTAGATTAAACTCTTCTTTAAAAGGAAAACTTTTAAAAACCTTGCCGGTGTTTCAAGTGACCTGAAATTTTCTACAGCTTTAATCTATAGGATAGCACAGATACTTATACATGACTTATCATTTTTTCTGCAAGTCAAATAAGTAAACACATAGATACTCAAGTAATTCTAATATCTAGAATTGGCTTCAGAAAATAAAACCTTTTAAATTTGTTTCATTGTGATGTGGACAGAAAATCCTACATGAAAAAAAAGATAATATGACAAAATTAAAATCTGTTATAATGCTTTCTTTTGTGATTTTTTTCATATAAAATATTTTGATATCTATTGTAATAGCAAGTTACTATACCCTGTAAAATTAATGGTACCTTTTTGTCTTCTCAAAATAACTTCTTTAAAATTTTTATGAAAGGGTTTTCAGTTATGCTGCATTCATGTAGGAAGGTTTCAGAGTGCCCTGTCTTTTCCTGAGTATGCAGATGAACACAGTCCTAATTCCTTCTCTGGAATATGGGCAGCTTTAGTAGCAGCTCTCCCATAACAGGGAACTATGGGATCCCCAGGTCACAAAAGTGCTACTTTGTGCTTCCCACCCTGACCTTTCACCTTCATATTCAACTATTATGTAAAGCAGGAAAAAGAAAAAAATAGAAATGCTTTATCCTGCCAAAAAATCATGGAGTAATAGAGCTTTATAGCAGACAAAGCAAACTCTTGTATCCACTTGCTAACAAATCTCTCATAAACCCACAGTAACTGCTATCAACACCTCTCTATATCAAACCAAGTTATTATCTACCAAGGGGAGTGAATACACTGCTCTTTTACAACAGGAACTTTCAGTATTAAAAATAATTAATATTTCTATTACCTGCCATTGGGCTGATGCCAACAGGCATGGAATTGTATACTGAGAATGCACATGGATTAAAATATGCCAGAGGAACATAAAACATCATCTACTACAGGCACACAGTTACTTCAGGGAAAAAATTTTAAAAAACAAACATAAAACCCCAAACTACAAAGAAAACCCCACCCCAATAACAAACACCTCATCATCCAGATCTTTATAAATATTTTATTAAACACAGTTTCTTTAATCCTGCTCCTGTTTAGACTGTGAATACAAAGCAGAGCAAATCATCCTCAGTGTCTGTCTATATAGAATTTGTTACTCAGTTTCTCATATTCATTTTTTTATCCTTTTTTATCAGAATTTTGTTGAGAAAAGAAAACACATGCAGAGGGCATTAGAGAATGGATACAGCAAGAAGTAATGGAGAAAAAAGAGCTGAAGCAAACATGACCCAATGGACAGCCTTTGAAATCTCATAAATCACAGATTACTAGATCACAGATGACAGAAACTAATTATTACCACTGTTTTATAGATTGGAAACAAACACAAAGTCATACCAACATTTTTCACCAGAGTTAACAGGACCCCAAATTCCCAGTGTCTGCCCAAGGGCTCCACATAAAATAAAAAATTCAAAAAACAAAAAAGCCTTTTTTCGTTCTGTGGAACAAAATATTTTAAGATTCCCTGATTTTATTTAAAACATTTGCAGTACCATACAGCTCAGAGATGTTATGTTCTGTAAAGAAGATATTTTAATGAACCATTATACATTGCCAGAGGAAGTATAGAGTTCTCTCCCCAATTACAAATGATGACAATTTTAAGTAATGTAAACCACACTGATTCTTCAGTAATAAGGCATGCTGGGATCTTTTATAGAAAACACAAAAACATGTCTTAAGTATATTTGTCCCAATATCGATCATCTAATCTCTATACAAAAATAACTTGTCTCCGGTTTTCTTTTAATAGAAACATGACATCAGATAATTATTAAATCTTCCAGGCAATAATTCATCTTTTTTATTTGAGGCTTAAAATTTTTAAAAGCAAACCAGTTTTAATTGGTTAATTATTATAAGCACCAAGAAAGTCTATTTTTTTTAAGAACTCCACATTTTTCTTATATTTCTCCATTGCAGCAGCCTGATTACTGTTAGCAGTAATTGTAATGGCCGGGTTCACCCACAGAATAATATGAGACCCATTTTCAAAAAAAAATCCTGCAATCTACTCTTTAAATAGCTTAGAAAAGTAAGAAAAAATTTAAACTGCATCAATAATGAAAAATTTCATAGCTTGATGCAAAATGTGACATCACAGTTACCTTCTACTACATCAAAGGTGTATTAGAGCATTAACTATGTGCATAAGTCACAGCTTCCAACACAAGTACATACTCAGCAACTCCAAGCTGGTAGCAGCTGAGATATCTTGCAGCCAAGGAAATGGAATATGCAACCTCCTCCTGTGTTGATGACAAACAAAAAGTAGCATCAAAAATATTCTCCTTTTCTACTATTTAGATCACTACAGGGAAGGGGATGAAAATAAACTCAGCAGAGAACAGTGACTGCAGGCACATTGATACTCAGCTGTCCCAAAGAGTTAGCTTGAAGCTAGTTTGGTCTTTCTTGCCACATTAAAATCAGAAGGGCAGTCTCACAGGGCAATAAGAATGCAGAGAAATGTGATTTTTATGGGAGAACTGCAGGGGAGTAAAGATAGTTACATGCTTCGATTTATCACAGGGAATTGTGAGCACTTCTGTCCTGACTTCCCTGTGGAAAGTCTCACCAATGCCTTCCCTCTACCTACTGCTGGACTCCTGCAAAGCCAGGGAGATGCCTCCCATGCATCCAGCAGCAGTGATGTGCCACCTTTCCAGCCATCTCTGCATTGGAGACCCAGCATCACCACCCACTCACTATGTGAACATCTCCAAGAGGTCAGAGAAGATGCTTCTCTTCACCAGAGCTGCCTCTTTCACAGGACAGAGTCTTTCCTTCAGGAAACATGTGCTATTTCTTGCTGCAAATTTTCCTAAGGCTTTTTTTTACCTTTTCAGTTAGCAGCAATGTATCACTAAGTTTCATACACATCATCTCCACAGACACACAGAGCAAAGGTCTAAGGTGAGTAATTATTCAGCTACCTTTTGAAAATTGCAATATTTTTATGGTAATTCTGGTAAGAGGTATTTTTGTTTGTTTTGTTTTCTCATTTTTAAAAATGTGAGCATAAATGATCATCTTATTTGGAAAACATCTTGTATAGCATCACATTCCCTCAAAATTAATTGCCAGTCTGTATCTCCCAGTGCTATATGATGTATGAAGATGACACTGAGTTTTCAAATTAGATTTTCAACAGCTAAGAATCAGTATGAAAATTAGAAAGTCTATTTTCTCAACAAATTCACATTCTCCTGCCAGGAGTTCTCAAGCCAACCAATATCCTAAATTGGATTTTGTTTGAATGCGAGTATAAAATTGGATTTTAGGAGTATAAAAAAAAAGACAATCTTAATTGGCTTAAGCTGGACCATTTTCTTCAGAGAAGCATAAAGCTGGAACATTATTTCTTTAAAGAGGAAACATTAGATGTGTTGTATTGTATTGTGCTGTCACTTAAAGCATAAACTATTTAACCATTACTGCATTTTAAGCTCACAGTATTACAAACTAAACAAAATTTCTAGATTTATAACAGACAAACATATGGCTCACAGTATTTTTCCTGTGTTATAAATCAAAAAGACTAAAATAGCCTAATATGAACTGTTATTCATTAATCTAGACTATGCTTTTTTAAAGTTAGCAGAAAAGTAAAGATACTGACAAGAGTAGCATCTTAGAAAGATCCAAGGGCTCACTGAAGAAAGTGACAGTAAGTGCCAGAGTGATGAATATCATGAAGTCAAAGTATTAGAGACAAGGTGATAATTGCAAACAGCAGAAAATAAAAGCTGAAAAAATATACTTGTGCCTAGGTATTTCTTACTGATTTAGTGACTTGATCTAAATGGTCCTGGCACTGCAGGATTCACTGTTTATGGCATCCTCTTGTCATGAAAAGTGAAAGACAACGTTTTTGCTGCTTGCTGGAAGAAATTGCTACCTGTAGGGCAAATTGGTTATAAAGTGATCTCATATTAAAATATGGGGTCTGCCTTGCCTTAGCTGAGTCACCTCAAATATGTCAGCTATCAGGTACATAGAGTTTATTAGATTCATTTTTTTTCCTTCACAGGCTTGCCATCAATACAAATCTGAAACTGAAATTGGTAATACTACATTTTTTTAAAAGTAAACATTGATTTTATAAATACCAATAGTTTGCCTATTCCTACAAGCACTCTACAAATAAAGACTCCACTTTTTCCATACAAGATACAGTCTTTGTGTGACTATTTCCCCCAATGCTCAATATATATATAGTTAAAATGAAATTTGACAGATTATTCAGAGTTTTTATTTTGTTGACAATACAGGAGCCTTCTGAAGACTGGACTTCTAATTTAAACTCTCAACTTTCAAAGTTAGCATCGGGTAAGACAAATATCTCATTCTCTTACTACTAAAATGAAAAAAGAATGTAGTTTGTGCCACATAATCTCACATTACTTCTTTTCAACACATTTCTGATTCAAAGAACAATGAAGACCAGAGCAAAAATAACTGGTTAATGTACGGGGCCCTCTTCACCTCAGAATAAAATAGCCATTCCAGTGGTTCACATTTATACATAGACATAATTTGAAGGAATGATATCATGTAGCTAAATCATAGAATCAAAGAACAATTTAAGTTGAAAAGAACCTTTGGTCATCAGCTGATCATACTACTCAGAGCAGGGCCAAGTTAAATCAGGTTGTTCATGACCATGTCAAATCAAGTTTTGACTGTGGAGGTTGGATAGTCAAGCCTCTCTGGGCTACACATTTCAGTGTTTGAACATCCTTACGGTAAAATAAAAAACCACAACCATATATCTAATCTGAATTCGTTATCCAGAAGTTATTCAGACATGCTATGCAGTAGAAACCCCATCACCTTATTTCTAGTTAGTGCTCTGTGCATTGGTGCACAGGGCTGGTCTGTACTAGCAGTAAGAATTTTACTTTTGCTCAATTTTTTCTTAACAAAATTTGGCCCATTATCTACTTACATGAACTAATAATCAGCTCTCTGAATTATTTTCCCACTTGTCCACTAAGACAAAGATGATTTCCCTTTTCTCAGGAACAGATGGTGAGTACTTACTAACTGCTCATTACAATCTGAAAGTAAACATTGGCTGGGGATCAAACAAGTTCTCAGTATAACCTCTGAGGCATATAGCTGATTGAACCATTATAAAGACAATTAACTACTTAGAATGTTAACTTTGTAAAACATATCTAGTGTAAGAGTGCATTGAGCATGAACAAATACAGCCTCCTTTTCCACCTACAGGGATAATTGTAGCCTACAGAAAGCTTAAGAAATCTGTGCAAACATTCTCCAAGTGCTTTCCCCAACATCAGCATTCAGGGCAAGTTCTCAAACAAACAAAAAAAATTGAAAAATATTACTCCTGTATACAATTGCAGGTTTTTAAAAGCTGTGTATGAAGACTTAGAGAAAGCAAAGATCTATTTCTGATTTTGCAGGACCTATTAAGACAGTGATTGGAAACTCGTAGAAAATCTACTTGTAATTCACTGTTATAAAATGCATGCTACCTTAGATGAGATTTCTATGCTCGAAGAGTTGTCCTATCATCTGACATAAATTTGAGACCAGAAACAAAATTGTTTATAAAATTTTTATATGCTTGTTCAAAGTGCTGTCAAGTACAGAGATTGTACAAATTGTGGGCACAGAAATAAAGACTCAACCATTTCTCTTGCAGGGGGCATATAACAATATGTAACAATAGAGGGCCTGAAGAAGAAGACGTTCACCTTTTGTTGTGCTTTTTCTGTTTGAAATGTGAATAGTGATTTAAAGCTTCATTCCATGTATTGATGGAGTCCTTGACTCCAACAGAAACTTCATATAAATGTTTAGGATGCAATTGATCCTGCTTTATGGTTTTGGCATGACAATAACAGATGTTACTGATTTTTTTATATGTGAATCTGATTAAATACTTCAGCAAAATATCTAATAAAATCAGCACATATTATTCTTGTATTAAAACTTCAGTGTTTATCCTGTTCTCATTGTTATCTTGTAGGGCTGCATTATTTATTTGCCCTGTTAGAAAATATTCAAGTATTCATGAGAATTCTGCTTAATTTTACTCCCCTTCTTTTGAGTGCAACAATATATTAAAATTAAAGTGTTACTTCATTAATTACTTCATATTTCATTTCAGAAATTGGCTAATAAATATGACTGATATTTTCATTAAAATATGTTGTAATATACACTTTTATATTTATACTTCAAAAGTTTCATCAATTTTCCTTATATCTATTATGAAATTGACAAAAATTAAAAGCATGATAAAGAACAACATTAAATTTTTACTGAGCCATTTGAATTACTTGGCTAGCAGAATTCAGTGAAAAATGTAAAATTAACAGAACCAAATACTAGTTGGAATTAAAAGCACACGCTTGTTTTCAAGATCATAAAGATTCTCCTTCAAAAAAAACATAAACTAAACCTAAAACTTGCATCAAATTTGGACAGCTTTCACTCAATCAAAAAAACGACACTCATTTGTTGTTCAGCCAGAGACAAACATGAAGCAGCAGAGAATTCAACTTAATTGAGAGATAACTTCAAAGTGTAAAGACATTTCCAAAACAGAAATGCTGCCGTCTCATTTAAGAAAGGTAATTGTAGTACAGAGTCACAGTTAATGTTCTACAGAAGTAATTCCATCCTTAGCAATATTTTCACTACCCTTAACTTTGAAAAAGTCTCTATTGGGCTGAAATTTCTCATACATAATCTCAGCCCAAAGGGTTATTTTAAAGTTTAAATTAAAATGTTAAGAAAATTGAGTTAGTAAATGAATTTTTGCACTAAGAAAAATGTTCTAATTTGTAGTCTTCTAAAACTGTCGCTACAGCTCAGAATAATTTGTTTCACTTCCTACACTGACATGAATTTAACTTATGAACAAAGCTTTTTAATATGGACTCTGACTTCAGCTTAGTTTGTACATGATATGCCAAGAACTCTCAGTGTTGAGAAATATTATCCCAGGGTAGAAAAGCTGTCATTGTCACTTCTAGTTACTGCTTTCAGAATTATTTGCTTCAAAGTCAAACTAAGTGGCACTTCTTTGGTGAGCAAAGTGCAATTAACAATCCCAGGTTAAAGAGAGGAGACATTCTGTGTGTCCCTGTGGAGACAGTCTATCTGGCAGTGGCTCAAGTCAGATGCTCTGCAAAAGCAAAAGTATAAAGGAGATGGTCACTAGCCAAAGGTAAGCTAAATCAAACACAGCTATGGGAACTAAGGACACACCCAACACAGGACTGATAACTGCAGAGAAAATTGGTGCTTTACACCCCAGCCTCAAAACTATGTCCTAGCATAAATCAAAATCCACTTCAAGATTAGATATTTCATAAGACTTTATTGTGTTGTCATGCTTCTTTTTCAGGACTGTTTGGCAGGTTAATAAATATAAGGATTCACCTAGTGGTTGATCCAGAGCATCATTCTTCAAGCAATTAATTAATAGTTTTAAATAGCTCAAGAAATATTTCACAAAGATGTCCAAATAGATGAAGAATCCAGCACATCTTGCAAAAATTAGGGGGGGAGTTTGTCATTCTTCTTAGAGGAAAAGGCAGATTACCTGAATTTGCATATGTTCCATTAAAAGCCCTTAGACAGAGTTAGGTTTCATCTGATATATAGATATCTAGTATCCGAAATCTGATTCCTATGAAAGTACTTTCAGCTGATAATCAGACACTTTGAAATATCTCTCTTAAATTAAATAGATGGAATTTCCTTGATCAGGCAAACAGAGACCTAAAAACATACTGTGTGTTTGACACATAGGTCAAAATTCCTTTTTTTTTTTTGGGGGGGGTCAGGAGGCTTGAAAATTAAATGGAAAACAAAATATTTTAAACAAACAAACAAAGGTCTTCATTTTATTAGGTCATATTTTAATTGAATTATCTTGTATTTAAAAGATCCATCTTCAAGTATAAATAGCAGCCAGTGGAAATGATTATATTTTAAAATCTGTTCAGAAGTTTTTAATCCAGAGAAGGAGAAGCTATTGTTTCTAAGCATAGAAATGGTGTGAGAGGAGCTTGCAACCAAAGATACCAAATATGAAGAGGCAGGGAGAAAAGGAAGCATAAAGTGTGGAATGCTGTAAAATACTGCACAGACCTTGGTGACCTTGGTGAAGGGGAAAATCCAAACAAGATTGTAAATGCAGTCCATAAAGATAAGCATAATTATTTTTACATTTTCTATGAAATACAGAATTATTAACTATGCAGTTGAATAGTTCACGTGTTGTGTGAGAAATACTCAAATCTGAACTGAGATACGTAGGCAGTAACTCGTAGTTCTCATACAACAGGTTAAATGTTTATTGTAGTCAAAGGGTTACTAAATTCATGACATGCACTTAGCATGATGCATCACTTTCAAAAGTCGCTCATTTTATGGAGAAGTGTAAAAGCATTTGGCCATGATAAAATTAAAAGTCAGTACCTGTACATATTTTTTTAAAATACAGCTGACATCTTTGACTCAATTGCCTGATATTTTTATATGATTCATTTCACCACTAAAGAGCTATCAGAAACATCACCTGCATCTATTTAATTCACTAGAGATGTAACTTCATTGTTTCCTTAAAGTTTGCTAAAAGTAATGAGATCATTTGGTATTCTTCCTCACAAGGACCTTCTGGAGTGAGTAATAGAGATTGTCACTGAAGAGGATAGGACACTTCTAGCCTTTGGCAACAAACCTAGAAGATGAGATTGTCAAATAAAATAAATATAGGAACAAAGCTTAAAGAAAAAAAAAGTAATAGCTCCTATGCCTTGGGAAATCACTTTTATTCACCAGGTGAATCAAAAGGTTTTCATGACCCACTGAAGTGAAAGACAAACTCCTGAAAAACTTACTGGCATCCTTTTTGTACAACAGTTGTTCCTTCCAAGATGTATAGAATAGAACAGTCATTAAGAACATGACTACTTTTATTCATATCTGTCAAGTGGAAATTCATAGGTCACTAAACAAAAGGTGGACAAGTATGTTTATAAACTGCATCTTCTTTAGTGGGGATCAGGACCTAGAAGTTCACCAAGTGAAAGAAAACATTTTGCTTTTGATGTGAAAGAGGGGCAATAGGTTTTCTTCATTCTAAGAAACATGCTAACTTAGCTATCTGTAATGTCTTTCAGAGTACAAAGATGAAGTGAAATGGGAAATCAAAGCAAACACATTCCATGAAGAATACTAGAGATCTGAAATGTGAGACTCAGCAGTTCACTGAAGAACATCATCAAAATGTAACTATGACATGGATACAGACTGCACAGCTTTTGAGGAAGTGTGGAATAGTTTGCCAACAGCTATCTTTTGCATGGTGATAACATAAGGCAGCATCCTCTGTTTACATTAATAGTATAGCACTTTCATAAGTTAATTATATTTATGGAGTGAAAGACCTGACACATTTCATGTCAGCACAAAATTATAGCTTTTATTGTTTAAACAAACTATGAAAATACAAAGGAAGCATTACAATTGCAATACATTATAACCACATTAAAACTAGCTTAGTCACAATTCACTATGTGATTCAACCACTGCAGGTGAATGATCAAAAAGGTGGCTGCAAATCTGAAGCAAATGGAAATAAAATAGAAATAATTATTCAAAAATAGGACTTAGACATTAATCAGTAAAGGAATATGTCACTCATTTAAGATATCTGGGAGGGTTCATGGTTGCTACAGTATATAACATGGAAGCAAACCTCTGTGGGTCAATATGTAGGAATGCCTGATACTTTTCCTTCATTCCAAGGAATAGCTTACAGCTCCAAATAATGCCAAAGAAAAAGCCTGCAGTTACACAAGTCATTAAAAGTATGCTATTTTAGGCAAATAAAATGCCCAAATACCTACTGAAAACACAAACTCTGTAAGTATTGAGGTAAATTTTTGATCTGTTAAGGACAAGTGTATTGGAAGAGGAGTCATGAGTGATGTGTACCAGGAAACACACATAATTCTGGTATCTGCAGTGACTAGCACATGCTTAAATTTAGTCTCTTGCAAGTTCCAACTCATGCCATCAGGGTTTATGGACAGTCAGTCAAGGGGAAAAAACTAAGGTTCAATAGTCAAAAACATCTAAAAGCTTCTCATGTGAATTATAAACCAATGAAAAATACATCTGCAACAGGAAAGTGGGATTGGCCAGAAATTTCTGGTGACTAAAGACAAGGAGTAAAGAAGGAAAGAATTTCATATTCAACAAGGCAGAACAAGGCAGAACTCAAAAAAAAAAAAAACAATCCCTTGAGATTTTTTTTTTCATACATTTTAAGAATCAACGTTAAGTATTCCTCATTAATAATGAAATAAAAACAATTAACTCAGGCAAATCTTAGGTGGTCTAAGAGGCCTCATCTTTTCAACTCGATAAATGGAACTGTTATTTGTGCCATGTTCAGCACAGTAATGACACAGATCTGTCAAAAAAAAATAGACTGTAACTAACTTATTTCTTCTTTTCCAAACCTGAGTTTTTCTGTTTGCTTCAATACAAACTGTGTGTTCATCAGTTTTCTGCTAAATGCAACTTGCAGATGCTGATGCAGAAGTGATCAGCACATGACCATTTCTGGCCTTGCAAGTGCAGCGCAGAACATTTTGGCTTTCATTCCCATAAGAAACAAAGTACCTATAAACTATTTCCAATACACCAGATGCTAAAGATCAAAAACTCATCAAGATAGATTAATTACAGCTGCACAATGAGCTATCAGAATGCTACTTGTATATACTCAGTGCTGGAAAATGAAGAACATTAATGTATCATCAAATTCTCATTCGGTCCACTCAGCACTTATAAAGGCAAAGAATTCCACATTAATCAAATATCCTTAAAGGTCTATCAGGTCTGCCTGAAGGGTAAAAATGCACTTGGGGTCACCTTCTGTAAATCTAATTGGGGGGTGAAGAGGAGGGTGTAATGAACTTTTAAGTTCACTACCATGAAACAAAAAGCACTGAAAACATCAACACTGATGTCCAGAACTTCTCTCACAGAAAAGGGTCTTTTAAAACTATGTTCATGCAGCCATCATTCACCCAATCACCTATTAATTTCCTCTGAGTTAGCACAAACTTTTCACTTCTTATTCACAACATGAATTCTTTTTACAGAATCAAAATCTTACTGGCCAGTTTCAGATATGAAAATTACCATAACAATTGTAACAGTATTTCTAACATTCCTTTTGAAATTAAATGGAATGCATTTTTTTTCAGTCTAACAAAAACCCCATTGTTTCTATTTCAAAATGCACATTTAGAAGGAATATATCTGCAAACCCTTTCAGACCCATTGACCCCAAAATGTACACACACACATTGAATTTTAAAGGCAAACAAACTATTCTTTTAAATCTAAAAAAAAAAAAAAAATCACAAAGTTAAGTTAGTTTATTATCTCTACCAAAATACACTTAAGGTTTAGGATGACTTAATAAAATGGAATAGGTGGGAAACAAGCTTTTTGGCTACTATTGGATGATCATATGAAATACAACTTGTTTCATGCTGAGTTCTTTTAGTCTCAGATATCATTATGTCTTATAAAGGTGTTGCAGGGCATATTAGGCTCTCAGATAAGCTTGAAAGTTTGTAATAGCCCTACCTAGGACATTAAGACTTAAAAACAAATGGGCAACCTTGAGTAGCAGATGAAGCAAGAGATAGGAAAGTTATTACAATATGGCTGAATAATCCCATCTTGTGGGGTATCATTAGACAGGCTTGCTCATTTGCAGTGTGAGGTCAGCAAGTAAAAGCAGCCACCTTCAACCAAAACTTTTAATGAAAAAGCCTTGGTTTTTCATTTAAAAAACATATTCCTTCATATCAGAGGCCTCTTTTTTTGCCCAGTCATCCAAGATTCAGGCACCAGCCCCTCCTGCCTTCCCACCTAGGTTCTGCCTTTACATCACATCTTGTCACTAAGACCTGTTCTCATATTATCTCTGGTCTGTGGCCTATCCAACAAATTGTCATGGATATATTTTTATTCACTTTCAGCAATTTAATCTTAGTTACAATATTTACTCACCTTGATGAAGTACCAGTGTAGTAAGTTGCTTTTTTCACAAAATCTCTTGAAACCTCTCTGCTTACAGGAGGCAGAGAAAATGGAAATGACAAGAGTGTGGGTAAGTGCCAGAGACTGTTGTAGCTAGCCATTGTTCTATCTCCCCCAGTAATACATTGTCATCTCTAGAAGGTAGCTAGCAGCACAGATCCCAGTGCTTCAGGAACATGGCAGATTAGCACTGGCTTCCAGCATAAATCAGCTCTCCAACTGGAGAAATTAGCTGCATGTTATTCAATTCACTGCACCAGGATCTTATTGGACACTAATTAATACATCTGTCAGCATGCCTTAAGCACAATACATGAATTTTCATCTCCACTTAACTATATTTCTTTTCATAGAACAGCCCATGATAATGATACTTTGAGTTAGGCAGGTTTTATCAATAGTATCATAGATCAGTATTTCACCTGCTCAACGAATGGCATTGTGGTTGTCACAAAATGGATATGTACTGCTTAAATCACATAATCTATGATGGCCATTTTCTTCCACTGAGCAACCAAGGCTATTTCTCTATGATAATGTGACTAACTTTCCAATTTTAAAAAATGCTTTAAATTATGCTGCGTATACACAAAATGCACTCTGGCTCGTTCAAAACCTCAGACCAACATTTAAGCTCCAACATTTAATACCAGGTCAACTCCAAAGAACAAAGCCTTAACACTTCAGATGGCAGATGTAAAAACCACCAAGTGCTGTTCACTTCTTACTTGTGTAAAAATCACTCAGAAAATAGCTGCTGGCATTGTTTCTCTCAGATACACATTAAACTGCTTGCAAACATCAGACCCTCTGATCTCAGAGTCCCACCTTCCCCAACCTTCTGCTACACGGACCAGCACAAGGGCTGATTTACAATTCTTACATGTAGTATTCTCCAGATCATTCTTCCAAGTTGCTGCTCCAGATACAGACAGTTGAATCAAATCATACAACTGCAAATAACACAACTTCTCAACAGTTTTAGAGTGCTTTTAAAGGGACTTGTATTTAAATACCTATATAACTGAACTGTCTTTAAATACTGTGAGCAAGTTTTTCAGCAATTTCTGGTGGAGACAACAGAAGGAAAGAAAAGATATTATTAATATTAGTGTATTACTTTCCATTCGGTCATGCTAAAAGCAGTAAACTATAAAATTATAAATAACTTATAAAATTGAGCACAGAATCCAAAATCCTGTTCCGGAATCTAAAGGTACACTCACATAGCTGGAAAGGTCTTTAAAAGCCTTAAACCTGTCCCCAGAGGTATCTGAAACACTGCTTGCCAAAACCTAGCTACTTTCATTTGCACTAACTACAGAAAATGTTGAATATTTTGGCATGCATTAGAAGGACAAAGAACTGTAAACTACTTTCTGCACCTTTATCAAGCTGACTTGTGTTCTTACAAGGAAGTCTCACAGTAAAACCAAATAAGTAAATGTCACATGGAAATGTATGTATATGAGGCCTCACTCCCATGTTCAAAACACAGCAAGACTAACTTTAAATATTATTAAAATCCTTTTACAGGACTTTTTTTTTACCAGCCAAAATCCATTATTCAGTCATTTGTAGCTTATACACTGTAAATATAAGGGCCTAGTAATTCCAGGAAATTGGCTGTGTAATATTTTTCCTCTTTACTCATATGTTAGAGTCTAAACTGTTAAGAGAAGCACAGTCATCTGTTACTTGGGGTAGCTCACACTAAGCTCAAGTAGCACAGGAGCTGTAAATCTCCAGGAAGCAGGCTTACTGGAATACAGACAGAGAGAAGGCACACTGAATATAAAAGATTGTGAGCAAATTACTCCCTGGCTGCAGTCTGCCAACAGCTGCAGCTGTTCTAAACTTAGCCCATTTCTGGGGCTTGGTTCAATGCTCAATGTGAATGCAAAGGCTAACACAAAATCCTCTGGGGGTTCTCATAACAACTGTGCATTTTCCTTTCCTCCTGTAAGGACATGTTTATACCTCAAGGATTTTAACTAGCCTTCTGGGCAAAAGTCAGTAAATCATAGCTCCATTTATTTATTTTTTAAGATTTCAGTCAAGGTGAAGTTTTCAAAACAGCATGTTTTACCAGAAGGAATCAGAAAATGTAGCATATCTTCTTGAGAAGATGAAGAGTTATCTGAGGGCATCACATAGTAGGATTTAAACCTTTGTTTTCTCCATCCATATGAACAACATTTTTTTTTCCTTCCTGTATGATTTATAGCAGTCTCTTCTCGGTCTTCATGGATCATTAGAAAGTGCAATAGCATTTGGTAGATGTTTTGTTATAAAGCATGATATGTCAAATAGTCCAACCATACTCAGGATACCAAAATAAACAGCCTTGGGCATGTGTTGAGTTTTTTTTAAAGACGATTTTTAAAACCCCAAAAACAGTCAATTCCAAGTGAGCAGTAAGTTAAAACTTTATATAATGTTTATTGCAATGAAGTAGCTTAAAAGCTAATCTTAATACTAAATTAGAGCAGAACCATTTACTTTATAAATTTCAAAAATCACTTCTTTTCATGGCAGACTATCCATTCACAGATTTGCAGTAATTATTCCTTTCCTTAAGCTGTTAATCATTTGGACTTTACATTGTAGACTTTATCTGGTTACATTTAACAATAAAATGTGAGCATTGTATCTACCCTTTGCTCAATAAAAAGGAAAAGTAAAATCACAGTGAGTAAGTTCTTCTCAAAGATGGGGGAGTGGAAACAAAAAGCCATATTTGAACATTTACAATTACAACGTCGGATTGTTTTGGAAAGTGTGTTGGAACATACTCACATATGTGAGAAAAGTATTGGAGTAAAGACTTGCAAATGAACAGCATCTGAATCTCTTTGTGTTTGTTGACCCACTCTCCAAAGTAAGTCCAAAAAGTTAGCAGCTACTAAAATATAAAGATGTGCACTATTATTGTACTTACTGATGAATATTTAGAAGGTACATTAATCAGTGGACGTACAGTATTAGTGCTATCTCCCATGATGCAAAATTCTTTATCTTCCTGAAAAACTAGATCAGCCAACAGCAGTGGTCTTATAAGCAAACATGTACATGGATTATATAGAAAAAATTAGTTATTTCAAGGAAATTAGTTCTTTCATCAAAGCTCAGCCTTTTAAGTATAAGAGATGCATCTCCAGCTCATAAATCAATCCTGTGAAAATTCGCAGTCTATGATATTGAATTCTGCACTTGTTCTAAAATAAACAAAAAAAAAAAAGAAGTCAATAAGAATAGAGTGGAAATTAATCTTGATTTATCAGTAAACCCTTTTGTGTTCTTTTGGGAGCACCTTACTGTTTTGTGAAGTCTGAAAGTCAGAAAACAGATTTATGTTCCATTTAATTTTTCATCAAAATTCCAGGAAGTTATTTACTAACTTTTTAAAAATATGAAAAATTGAAGACTAGCTAAGAATCCAACAGTCTGCATCAAGAAGAAACTGCATTTTTTATGTTTATCAATGTTAACCATTATAGAAGAGATTAAAAAGTTCAAAAATGTTATTATAATTTTTAAATAAAATTGGAAGACATCACGAGGATATGACCCTTGCAAATGCAACAAAACATGAAATAAAAATTTTTCAGAGGTGCTACAGAGCGTCATACATTTCAAAGAATTCACATAGGCTTAGGATGTGTGGATGAGGAAGCAAACCTTGAGGAATGCATTAGACAATGCATGAAGTACTGCTCATGAACACAGCAATGTATCTGAACACAAAACACATAAACTGGCTCTGATCTTATAAGGAAGCAGGCAAAGTAAAAAAAAACATCCTACAAGTAAATGTGACTGAATAAATCAGAGATAATGCAAGTTCTTGCACTTTAAGCTCTTAAAAATAACCAAACTGGACAGTCAAATAATCAATTCAGCCCTTCCAGTGCAGCGGTGCTTTCTCACTCATTATTCTGTTCAATCATAGTTATCTATACATGTGTAAGCAAGTCTGTGGCTTTTGACCTAGTTTTAATCTTCCTTACATTTCAGTATTTCAAAGGAACAGAAGGAGGTTTGGAAGGTTCTTGTATTACTACCAAATAAAGGGGCTTGGAACAGCAAAGATCATCCCTGGCACAGCTTTAGTAATGGGATAAGTGTGACAGAGAAATAAGACTGAGATAAAGACAAATGTGGATGAAGCTGGGAAAAGGACTGGGGATCCCCTACAAGGATAACTGGAGTTAAAGAATAAAACAACAAACAAACAAAAATACCCAAAAACAAACAAACAAAAATCACACACACCAAGAGAAAACCAGAGGAAAGTAAGGTGCTGTGTCTTCTGGCAGAAGATATGAAATTAAGGATGTGAGAAAGGTAGGACCAGCTCTAATTAAAAGTTGGTAAGGCAATGTTGTACTCAGGAAACCTAATGCCTGAGAGCAATGTCTTAGAGTGAAAGAAAGGAATTTTAAAAATACAACCCTCCTGGAAGGAAACTAAGAGTCCCTACTCTCTGAAGTTTATTCCATTCCCAAGCTTGGAGAGAATTCTAACTACCTGAACTTCACTCTTCTCTGTGGATGTATTTCTCAGCCTACCCAGCATGAACTTCTGTAGCAACTGACAGAATAGCTGTGAAGATATATCCTAGTGTAATAGTAGTTCAGCAGTAATTTAGTTGAACCAAGACACTAAAGAGACACTTTGCTGCAAAAAGTGGAATACACCTGAATTTTTTCTTCCCTCCTACACTCATGGGACAGGCCACAAGAACTAAGGTGCATCGACTACATTGTGTCCTACCTCACTGAATATGCAAATGAAATCAGCAGCAGGTTACTGTGCTTTTTGCCTGTGGGTTCAACATATTGTTCCACATATTATCTGCTCTGAAATCATCATAATTCATTTTTCTCCTCTTTTTTTTTCCAAAGGAGCATCATTATTTGCACCTGATCCTCTCACAAATCTTACATATTAAAATATCAATGTGAGCTAACTAATGTCACAGAGGTAATGGTGGAAGATATAGCAAAAAGCAGGGTGTCACACTTGGCACAAAATAAACTATTATGGGAAAGCACTTTGAACCCCAAGCAACAAATATTTTTTCCTGTAGCCAAACAACTGGGGAATTGTGCACCAAGAATGCACTCAATGTGGTTCTTTTTTTACCTCTGAATGCAGATACTGGTTTAAGGATCAGATAAATTTCAACCAAAGCATCTCTGTTAAGACTATCAATATTGCACAGAGACTATATTTACACAGCCCATAATTTTGCTTATTAACATGATAGGGCAGCTCTTCGACTCAAAGTCACATTTATGCCTCATTGAATGAAGTCTTAACTACTGCCAGATACTAAAATGCTATTAACATGTACATAAGATGTATCTGGTGCATAATTACATTTATTAAGATGAGCTCACTCAAAATTTTGCATTTATATTTTTATATTTATTTACTAAGGGCTGAAAAATAGAAATTAGTATCTTCCCATATGCCTTCTATTATTAATCCAAATATTATGAACTCCTGTGTGAATTTGATCAGGTCTGTAGCAGCAGAGACTTTCAGAGTAATTCAATGCAGCACTTACAAATTGTGCTGATAAATGAGACAAGAATAGTTTCTTCATCTGGCATAACACAATCTGGCAAAACAAAGCCAGGACAAAATGAAAGAAGATATTACCAGGAAGACAACACAGATGACCACACTGGCAAAAGCCACCAATGTTCCTCATGTCTTAAAAGCATGGGTCTGCATCTTTTACAGCCATGTCCTTTGTGTACATTGATACTCATCATGTCAGAAAGTAACAAAAATTAGGAATTACAAAAAACAAACATAAAAGTTATTAATTGTCTTAAAAGTAAAAATTCCTCTTCACAATTATCACCTCATTATTGTGCAGGTACTTCATCATCTGCATAGCTATAAAGGCAGACTTTTGTAGTGACAAAATGCTGTTCAGTATCAGTGACTACTTTGGTATGTTGTTACAACACCTTAGTAGATGAAAGTGTAAAATGAAGACATGACCTACTGAAGCCAGGTTTGGAAGCACGTCTGATGTTTGACACTATAATTAAGGCCTTCAAGCTATTTAATGGGTAGAGTCTAAACTTAAAAAGCAAAAAGAAACTTCATTAGTTCCTTTCCTCAGTTCAAAAATCTTCAATACTAGTTAGCTCACCATCTGAGGCGTATCTATTTATTTAATATTTAAGGATATTGGGCAAATAAGAAATATAAGTCATTCTAAATTTTGCATTACATGCAAAATTATGTCTAGGGAAAGAGGAAAAAATTTAGGATGAATAGTTCACATCTGTCACTACTTACAAGAATATTGACACTAGTTGGCAACTTGAACTTATGTAAAGTATTATCCAGAAAACTCAGTTCTAATCGAGAAATTTCAACTTCAGTATCTGTTGCCTAAATGTAAGTTCACTTAGTCAACTCTAAATAATAATCTGATAAACAAGTACCATTCAGGCTGACTTAAGTATCATAAATAGCAGTTGAAAAGGAAGACTAATGAAAGGCATGTTTATTCAAGCTACGTATGCATCACAGACACTTTGCATTCAAATAGATATGTATCTAGTATCACAGACAGACACAACATAGTTACAAGGGGATGTAATGACCCTTTGCATAAAAACATTGTGAATATAACTCTACACAAGTCAAGAGCAAACTTGTCACCAGTCCAGAGGAATTTGTTCCTCTGATGAATAGTACCATACTTCACTATTAGCAGCTCATTTCTAAGCTACTATACACTTCAGCAAAAGCTGCAGAATAGAGGGGAAAAAAATCATCTAGAAAGGAAGGCAAGAAATCAGTAATCTGACAGGGATATGAAAACATCGTTTTCCTGATCATTAACCTTCCCATTTATTAGGGCTTGTATTTCATAACAGCAGTACATACATGCTTCAAAAAGCAACATCATCAAATTCTGAAAGCCTCTATTGGTTATGCCTCTACACAATTCATGAAAACATTTACTGTGTGTATATGGAGTGTCACATGGGCAGACTAATCCAGCCATTTGCTGTAGTACTACATTTGGGAGTTTTCCATTTCAATGTTACCAATCAATTACCCCCAGCAACACAATGGCAGGCCTCCTATTTAAATGCAAGAAGCAGACTAAATTTCATCCCATGTTACAAGTAAATTGACCTTTTAGAAACTCAAGGAAGGTCTTCTCTGGGTTTTACACTGACGCTGTACCTTTTTGAAATCCCAGCTCAGCCCTCCACAGGTACCACGTCAGGCTGGAGACACTCCCCAGAAGCAGCACGATCCAGAAGTGGCTCAGAGCTAAAGCTCCTGCACAAGAGGCAGAAGTGCACTAAGTGGAGGCAAAGAATGAGGAGAGGGTCTTCAGACTGTTAAGTCCATGAGAGTTTTATTCTCCAGGGAGAACAGCATCCAAAGACCCAGAACAGGGGTGTACACGAACTTTTAAACAGGGTCGGCCTCAGGGGAGGGGAGAAATCTCTGACAATGGGAAGGAAACAGGAGAGGTACAGGTACAATGATAGACATCACAGTAACCAACGAGGGAGTTGTAGGGGAGGGTACAAAGTTTGCAAACCAATCATCTATCGAGGAACTCTGCATTTTCTAGAAGAAGGGGAGAGGGTTTCAGGGGATTGACAAAGGGAGTAGGAGGTCTATGGGGGACTGACATGGAAGCTTCTGGACTAAGGGGTATGGTCAGGGAAGACTGGCAATGGGGATTATCAAACCAGTGCTGTAGGGAGGGGAGAAAGGGGAACAAACCATTCTGAACATAAAACAGACCACAACATCACACTAAGGCCATATAAAGTAAATACAGTCAAACATCAAAGGATGTGTCAGTTCCTTCTCTTCATGAATATACTCCCAATTCAAATCTATCTTATTATATGAGCTTTAAATTTTAAGTCACTCTATTGTCACTGAGGTTACTTTATTTGACTGCTAAGGAGATGGCCTATACTAAAATTCAGCTACCTTTAACTCCAGAATCCTTGGGATTAGCCCTGAACAAGCCCCTATATTATTCAGTAGAATTGCTAGCCATCAGTCATGGCAGCTGCTTGTTTTCATAATGCCAAAGCCAATATGTAGTTTGTCACTGGATCTAAAATAAGGAAAATTTGTTGCTGCTTTCAAGCTTAAATAGTTGTAAAACTATTAAACAAACAGTTAAAAATAGTTAAAAGTTCTTTTTTAGGCAACACTCCCCTTTTTGCAGAGCCTTGCATACTTATAGCAGAGCTAATGAGTGTTCTTCTCTCCCAAAGACTGACACCAACAGGAAGGGGGTTCAGAGTGGCAAATCAAATGCATGGACAAAAAGATACCCAGAGATGCTTTCTGACTGTAGAAAGTCACAGCACATACATAGAAAGCATTACAGTACAACAGGAAACATAAGGGTACGCTCCACTTTTTAAAGGATATTCAGAAACTGGAAAAGAAATCAGGGAAGGCAGCTGGAACTAAAGTCCATTAAAGCTACTATTAATATAAATTCCTCTAATGCTTCAGTAATCTCTTCAAGATATGTCTTTTTGAGACTCCATTAAACACATTGTGAGAAAATTTTGAAATATAACCTTAGCATTGGCTAAACATTCTTCATCTCCATTTTAAATGCATCCAGAGAACTAGAAAATGAAAAGGGGATTAAATAGTTCAAAGACATTTAGGTCCGGGCTTTTGAAATTTTGGGACCTCCAACAGCAGAGAAAAATGATAAGTGTCCCTGAAATCTGGGGGAGAACAGATTACTGCCTATATTTCAGTTTGCAAACTCACGAATCTGTCAAACAGAATGCAGGATGTCAGTTTTATACATCTCATCTAAGTTAAACACAGTGCCTCTGCATCAGCACATTGTCTCTGTACACCACTATTTTTTATTAATTAAGTACTGGCTTGTGTGCCATGTCATTAAGCAGAATCAGATACCATGTCATCCAATGGAGAGACTGATTCAATATTGACACAGAGGGACACATTTCCATCTACCAAATCACCAAAGATCTATTTGCTTTAAAAAGACTAATGAGCAAAAAGATAAGATATAAGCTGTTAATGCAGTCGATTGTTCAGTCCTCTGAAAATATAATTACAAAATTAATATGGACTCCTCTACATAAGCATGAAAACACTGAGGTCACATAGCTTATAATGCAGCCAAGATTTAGCTTGTAGCTCTTGAAGCGTCACTATGCCACTATGCAGTCATTAAAGTTTGTTTTGTTGGTGTTTTTTTTCAATCATAGCTGCTTTCAAATAATTTCATCATTGCCCTGTCTAGAATGGTATTGCTGTTTTCTCAGTAGCCTGGATGTCTTACTTGAAGGCATAAATGTCATAAGTCCTCCAACTGCAGCAGTTGTTGCTCTTAGAGTTCCCACTAGCACTACTTTCTTTATACGTAGCTTCCTGCTTATGTTTTGAAATGTAAGATGCCTATGTTAAAAAAAACAAAAACAAAACTGGGGGTTTTTTTCCTGTGCAGAGTACTTGGCCTTCACTTTTCCCTCACCTTTACTTTCTGCCATCACCTCTGTTAGATACTTCCAGATTTCCAATAAACTCCTGTCTGTTCACCCGTGCACCGAACTCCATTCATTACGATTGCCGCTTACCTGCTGCCTTCACGTTCCCTTCCTGCCTCTGGTCACAACTCTGCAAAGATCAGCCTCCTCTGGCCCCTTTTGTTGTTTTGTTATTAAAAAAAAAAAGTCACACAAACAATGGCAGAAGTAGTACTGAAAACAAAGATGAAAAATCATCTGATAGCTGAAAGCAAGGTCAGCAGGAATTGCTTTTCTAACATCCCAACTGAGATCTCCCTTAGAAGGCAGAAATCTTCACTCATTATCAACTCAACAAACAACAGAACACTAAGAAAATGCTTTTGTGGATTTATCTGGGAAACATTTTAGTTCTGTGCATTACATTTCTGGTTTCTCAATCTAAACCCTCTATCTCTTACAGTAAAACACATTGTGTTGGAAACAGTAGCACCAGAGTTAGCGGTCAAGTCCATTTTTTGAATAAGTCAGTTCTTTTCCACTCTTCCTTAGTTATAATTGTGTACTCTGCACTATTTTTTAAAAGTCTTTCCAATACAAAAGTGGTAAGCTCTTCAATAAGCTGTAAAGTAGTAGACATTAACAATTTCTTGTAAAGATAAAATCTTATCCAACACGACACTCTCTGTACACTTCAAAAATTCAGTGTGAATTTTGAATATCATCTCCTGTTGTTTTCCATGCACAAGTCAA
Source organism: Alaudala cheleensis (assembly GCA_013398995.1). NCBI lineage: Eukaryota > Metazoa > Chordata > Aves > Passeriformes > Alaudidae > Alaudala > Alaudala cheleensis. The sequence continues at coordinate 1,847,942 of VWYE01005369.1, forward strand.
TTCACTTCTTTTAAGTACATTATGCAACTATCCTTTTTTTCTATAATCACAGAAGCTACAAAAGCTAGGTTGATGTGAGTATAAAAATTACCTTTTTCATTTAAATTTTCATATAACCAAAAAAATATTATGGTTGGAAATTATACCATGCATATTTTTATATTTTACATAAAGGGAATATCTATTCTTTTCAATTTATGCTCTGAAAAATGGAGTATGCAAAACCCACTGCTGCCATTAGTTTTTCAATGTTGTTTTTATTCTGCTGTATTAAACCACAGCTACTATGATGTCCAAACAAAAACAATGCAGTTATTGCAACATGAAAATAAAATAACAGCCTAAAACATAGATACTCTTTGCACTTACCGTATAGAAGTCACTTGAGCTACACTTAAGCTACAGTTGCTAAAGAAGTATGAAAGAGAAATCACTAAAGAATTTACTTCAAACTTTGGCCCATTTGTTATCCCAGCCACTCATATTCCAGTTTTCCCCATAAGACAGAATCAGCTAATTAAATCATTGCCTGGTACAGTACTGCTATATTGATATTATCTGTTGTTCTTTGAGGATAATTTGACTTCCTTAAAAGCATAGGCAGGGTCAGTTCCTATTTGAAACTACCAGTACTCAGAGGGCAGGCGGGACAAGAGACTTTGACTTTCTATATAATTTTTACTTTTGAGAACTGATGCTGCCTGAAGGCTGTGGGACCCTGAGTGCTACAGTTGCTGTATTTAGAGAGCTTGATAGAACTGCCCATTCTTAAGGTTTGGTGTTGCTGATGTGGAATTCTTCTGCTTCATTTGAACATTTGCAACTCTAGTCCTAAGGCACTATTTTAAAATACAGAATTCATCTGAAGATTATTTTTTTATGTCACATCACTGAAGCTTTGCAACACCTTTTTTGTCTATTAGAAATGTTCTGAAATCTTCATTGGCATCACTGGATATCTATCACTTTAACATTTCAGATTCCAAGAATGGATTTCCTGTACCTTCTACAGATATTTTAGCTTCAGCTGCACTAAAATACTAAAATTGGTGAAACTTCTTCCTTGGATGAGTCTGTGATGGATATTGTAGGTAGATGTTCCCAAAGTGGAAATTGCATAGCTTAGGTCCAACATAAGCCTTCTCTGGTCCTTTCAGCCTCAAGTACAGGGATGGCAACACTGACTGTAACCATTACAAGGAGGTATTATTGTTACTCTTCTGTTTGCCTGACACTGCCAGAGAAACAACCATGCTCAGCACTGATTTGCTCTGACTACATATTCTGCCTACAGAAAAACTATAGCTTAATTTCCTTTTACCTGAGAAATAATTATATTCCATTTTTATTCTCATTTACTTTTTCCTCTTTATCTTGTTTCTAAAAAAAAAAAAAAAAGAGTAAGGGAGCAGCTTTGTATTGCTTAGAATTTGACAGAGATGAAAGACTCTTCCCAAAAGACAGCACTTCCCTTTCAAATGTGTAATTATCTCCTTCTTTTGTTACTCTCTTCTACTCAATAAAAATCAAACTTTGCTCTCCAAAGACATACTTAACTCTCAAATATCTTCCAAGATTCAGGGGAAGAAAACCAACACAATGTACACTGCAATAGTTTCCTAGTTCTATAATGGTTTCCCAGTTCACAAAACAGTGAATGTTCTTTTACTATTCAGAACAAAAGGAAAAAGCTTGAAGTTATGCAAAAGTACTGATTTTTGCTGCAGTTGTTTTCCATGACTTCAGAATTTTAGAAGGTGAAAAACTTTAGTCAAGGCTAAATTTTAGCATTCCTCTTAAGATTCACCACCATCACAGTAATTTAAAATGTACTTTTTAAAAACTATTATTTTTTCCAACTGACTGAGCAGTTCAGCTTCATATGGATGTTGCTTTTCAGTAGAATATTTTGAACTGCTCAACTGAGGGAGCCAGAGCTGGCTAAAATCAAAACCTAACAGAAGAAAGAACTTTCAAAATAATTGCCACTGAACTCTTCACTATGGTAACTCTTTCAAAAAGTTACATATTCTGGAAGGAGTCTCCTGATCAGTCTTTGAACTATTTGACTTTTCTGCACAAGGACTATACTTTTCATGCTACAGCCAATAATGCACAGAAGAGAAAAGAGGAATTCTATGCTCTTGCACAAATCAACAGAAGTCAGTCTTCCTCTTGCACACATTGAAATGTTAAGCTCCAAGCATCAGTGATCTGACCATTTCTTTAAACAGAGATTTCAGAATCAGAACTAAAAGGTTCAGCATTTCTTAATGTAAAAAATAACTTTAAGGTACTTAAAGGAGAAAATGAAACCTTCAGAAGATAGAGCAAGGATTCCCCCTAATGGAGAAAATGTAGACTTTCCACAGACTCCCCATTTTGGCTTTAAATCAGGGAATGTTAGCAATATTTTTAATGTATGAGGAGTAGTTGCAGTCTTAGTAGCATTGTTAAGGGCTGCTGAAAATAGCCATTACTAAGCTTGAAGAGGAGACACTGCAGAATAAAAATAAAATCAGTAAAAAAAAAGTAGCATATTTTATTTGTCATAAAGTGAGAGAAATTATAATATTAAAATGGGCCATAATCAGGAACTGGCCATAGCAAAGCAGTACATCTGCTCTCCTGACCTCATTTCACTTATTATTACAGTCATCAGAGAACTTGCTAAAGACCCACTGCACATAATTTTTATTTCATAATGCTGCACTAAGGTGATATCTCATACCCACAGCATGGTCTGCCATGCAGGTTGGTCTGTTTGTTACCATCATACTGATATCCCATAAGATGGTTCCAACTAGCCAACTAGAATCCAGATAAGGTCTCCAGATTTTAAATTGTGCATATTACCAAATATAGAACTACTTCTTTTTGTACTTAAGTTTCATATCCTATTTACTTGTGGCTTTTTTTTTTTTAACTCTCTTCTTATTAATTTTATTGAAAATTTAAAATTGAACCACTGATTGCTTTGGGGTAAAAAAAAATGTACAGTTCATTTTGGTAAGCTATTTGCCAAGGTAATTATATAAAATATTTTGTAGATTTTACACACAAGTTTTTCACCATGAAGATTTTCTTGAAACTAGCTATACCTACAGAATAATTCTCCTTATCATTTTTTCATGTAACACTGTGTAAGGTCAAGCCAGACCTTAGAAGAACTGCATCTGTTTGGGTTTTAAAACTACAATCAGAACAAAAGGTTTCCAGACTTACTTCGATAAATGAAACTGCAAATTTTTGACATTGTTCATCTTGTTCTTTCACCTAATACAATCACAGTATGAGATAACAAAAATATTTTATGAAGAAAAAGATTTCATCAAGAGATGAAAATAGCCTTATTAGTTCAGTCAATAAGGCATTCTTTGTTTTTTGTGGAAATGGAATTTATTACCCATAGCTACTTTTTTTGTTGTTGTTTTTATTTGTGTCTGTATAGAAAAAAAAGATGCTTTAATAAAAAAAACTACCTGAGGGATTTTTTTTCTTCTTGTGAATGAGAAATGTGATTCCTTTGAATAGAAGCATGAGGGCAATGGGAAGCTAGTTGATCTAATGGCCACATGAGACCCTGTTGGATTCATATATTTTTCCAAAGCATGCAAAAGCAGTTAAAAAAAGATAAGCTTTAGTGACCTAAACTTAAAATCTATAGCTTTAATAGCCAATAACACTGCAAATAAGAGGCTTACTCATGCAAATTTGACGACTTATGGATGTGTCATTTTCTCCCTGACCATTCTTTCTGTCTTAAAATATAAAACAAATTTAAGCAAAATTTTCCAAGGTTATCACATACTTTGCAGGGAAAAGTTCCTCAAGCTGTGTGTTTCCCAGAATGCTAAGGAGTTTTCAAAGGAGTACAGTATGTAAACCAGGGGAATTCTTCACTCTGCGTAACTATAGAAGGGATCTGTTTAGTCAGAGATGCTAAGTCTTTGGAGGCACAAATTTAACTTGCTTAGTCCCCAAGAACTTGTCCTTGATACCAAACCTGGCTGGCAAAAGCATCTATTGGACCCCCCAACAGCTCTTTATTAATTGCTTCTGAATCTTCTCAGATCAGTTACAGGGATTGATGTAAGCCACAAAGCAAAACACATCCTCCACTCAGAAAAATCACAGCTAACAGGATAGTCTGATGGATTCCACAGATTTATATTTCACAAGTGAAATTCAAACAGTGCTTGCAGGCAGGTATGCAATAGTTTACAAATACAGCTCCAGGGAAAAGAGAAGTTAATATGAGATTGACTGGTTCTAAAATCTTTAAGTCAAACACATGTGTAATCTAAAGAATATGTACACTTGGATTCTGATTCATGGGATGAGCCCAGTTATGATCCAATTTTGTCACCTTTTTTTTTTTTTTATGGAAGGAACTTTGTCCTCTGCTCTTTTCTCTCAACACAGAAAGTAAGAATTTGTATAGCTAGATGCTGAAAAATCTAGAAAATCATCAGAAAAAAATTCCTGTAGTCCATTATATTTCTCAATGAGAGGGCAGGTGGAGGAAGATGATTTATTTTTATCTTTGCTAGCTTATGATTCTTGCATTGATTCACAGTCAATGATTTTTCTGAAAAAAAAATTAACTTATCAAAAGTGTAATGGAGAAATTATAATAAATATTTATGAAAACAAAAAACAGCATTAAAGACATACATGAAAAATCAGAGGAAAATCAAAGCAATTATTATGCTATGTTGTTTTGCCCTGACATCAAAAAAATTGCTTAATAAATGGAGGAGGAAAAGATTATAGCATTCACATTTGCATTCTCATTAAGTCTTGTTATTTTGCAGATTAAAAAAAAAGGTTGAAAGATTAGTATATTGGAAAGTCAGCTTTCTCTGGAGACATGAATTCATCATCCAGCATGATGCTATGGATTATTATTCAATTGGATGATTTCAAAGCTAAAGTGAATATTGCTTTTCATTATTACACCCTGCATAACTTAGTTCTGGGGAACTTTGCCTGAAACTGAGTCATTTAATTGGAGGCAAAACAAAAGAGGTGAGACCCCTCCTCTGGCTTTTGGAGTTCATGTTCACAGAACAAGATTGCAGAGACATCCCAGCTGGTGTGGTGGGACAGCCAGAGAAATTATTTGTGCCTCAATCACAGTTGATGCTCAAATTCAATTGTCAATGAGGTCTTCAGTGTTTGTCCTCTTCTGCTGATCTCACCTCTTAGTCTTTGAGGTGCCTTTTAATCCTTTCAGATCACTGTGATCTGTGGCCTTTTGTACTTTCTCACTCTGTCCAGGCTGGCTGTTCATTGTTCCTGGTGAGTCAATTCCAAAACTGACCCAGGGATATCTGCTCACTTTGTGCTTGCTCTGCAGCCGTCTTGACTGCAATGTTGTCACATTATTTACCTTATGGCCTGCTAAATGTTAAATCAGCAATTTGCTAAATATGCTTATGCTAAATCCATATAGCCATAAGGCAGTAATCAAATAGTTGATTTAGCAATTCAGTCTCCATCTAGCCATTAGAAATGCTAAATATATCTGTGTGAAGTTGGCAATTCATCTCAGCTCGTGTCCCCTTCCCTTGGTCCATGACCTCTTCCTGCTTTCAGATCTTTCCCCCCATACAAATGCAGAACTTTGTGGATATAAAGAACCTGAATAGGCAGCTGTGTCTGAATACAGTGCAAGTTTGAAGTGTCTTCTTACTTTTGAGGGGTTTTACTCAAATAAGATTTTGTAAAAATACAGAAATAGAAGACAAAACAAACTGCTGAAGGCAATCAAATTTCTCTTGGACTGAAATGTTTATAACTTTCACACCCATGATTATACATACCCATGTTTCACATCCATTATTATATGTGATCACATGCTACATGTAAATGCAGTAATTTTAACTCTCCTGAACACAAATGCAAAATAAATGGGAAGCAGGCAGAAAGAACAGGAGCATTTACAGCAAGGTATGTGGAAAGAACAGTAACAAAAGCAATAGAGAAGGAGAAAGAAATGGGATGAGAAGGGATTTTGATTTCTCAGAGAAGGGTGAGTGTGCAGATAAGGTTCCTAAGAGGCCACTTTGGAGTATGTCTGATGAAAATTGAGGACAGTCTGTTTATTCAAGTTTTAACCCACAAATAACCATCAAGTCATTTTCTATAGTTCATTGTGGGGATGAGGGCAGGAGGGAAGGGGAAGAGTCAGATTCAGATTAGTACAGAACTGTTTTGTCTAGAAGTGAGTCAATGAGAAGACAAGAATGGTTTCAAGTTATTTTGGCTATCACCATAATACTGTTTTCATAATTAGGATTATTTTATAGTATTTCCAGAATTGCATCTGAATCTTAGCTTTCTAGTAAGTCTGTATTTCTGTTGCTTGTAGGAAAATAGAATGCAAAGGTGCAAATTGTGCAAGACCAAAATAATCAAAATATGCTTGCTTCCTATAATTAATATAACTATAATTAATATATTTAATAAGTACTGAATTGCTATGCCAGGCAATTTCTCAAGATGTTTTCATATATCAGATAACCCTACAAACTACCAGATCTGAGAAGTTACTTCTATATAAGAGAACAAAAAATGCCGTGATGGTATGGTTTATTAGTAGTACATGAAACCTGATTCCTTCTTTTCCACTCTGAAAATCTGTATGGGAAATCCTGAGCAAGAAATCTTGATGCTGGGCATACCCAGCAGTGTTTAGACAGCAGGGTGCTGCTGCAGGGTGCCCTGTATGGGAGGAGGCCATGACAGGACCAGCACTGATCTCACCTGCTCCAGACAGCTCTGAAGCAGGTGGAAATCACTCACTGTTCACCAAAACTTACACCAGCTGGGGAGCACATAGTGCCTTTGCTCAAACACATTGATGAAAGTGACATCCACAAGGGGCAGGAGACATGTAAAAGTAGGAGAGGACATGTAAAAGATAAACAAGGAAAAGGCCTTAGAGAGCTGTGAGGGTGAAAACAGAGGAAGAGAAACGAGACAGGTGGAAGATATCTTGAGGGATGCACCTGGAGACATGTTCTTGGAAGGAGCATGGAGCTGCTCCACACAAGAGGAAGGAGATCTGAGAAATTATAGCCCATGGGCAATACACACCAGAGCAGAGACAGCAGGGACTGCTGTACAGAGGAAACCCTTGCCAGAGCAAATAAAAATGTTTAAGCAAGATACTGCAGAGGAAAACAAGCAGCAAGGTTTCCAAATAGCAGAAAAAATTCTTACAAACTGACCTCAGCCTCCCAAACTGTCTGTCCCCTCATCAAACAGATTGGGACACACCAAGTGTTACGTGCCTCAAAAATGAGTAGAGTTGAGGCTATGAGGGTAAGGGACAGGAACCTGAAGTTGAATCTGGCAATGGAGAAGGAAATGTGAAAACGTAAGTGTTTATATACACTTTTCTTTCTTCAATACCCAACTCAATAATTAAATTTTACATTGATTAATAATAACTAAAAACAGTCTCCAAGTCAAGACTGGGTTTGCCTGCAACAAGACATCAAGACATTTTTTGGGGGAATACCCAAAATCTTAAGAAGAGAGGTACAATGTTGCAAACACTGAGAAATTCTGATAATTTAGCTGACTCCTTCTTTATGAAGGAGACCTTCCTGCCAGAATAGATGCATCAGCTGATTTTCTTGAATAATTCCATCTGTGTTTTTCCATCTGTTTGTGTTTTTCCTCCTGTTCCCTTTGGTCTCAGGTTCTACTGTGGCACTTGAACAGCTTCAGAAGGTTGATGTTTCCAAAACTATCAGTTGCTTAAAGCTCCACCTGCCTTTACACTCTCTCTGAAGTACTTTATTGATATATCAACTGCAGCAACCAGCCCACTAGGTTTTATTCAGCTAATGAAAAATTATTTATTATTTATCTTCTTTCACGTATTCTTTTCATCCTTAGTAAAGTTGTCTAAAACTTGCTATGCATTTCAAGAGCTCCCTTTTGTACCTCTTGAAAGACAAAGCACAGAGACAAAAAAGAATTAGAGCCAAATATTGTTTTACTATTCATCTTAGTATAAAAGCAGAATTGATTTGACATGGTTGTTGTTCCATAAGTAAACTTAGAATTTAAATTCCAACCAAATATATTCATCATCTCCCTCTATGAAACTCTGGCTCTGAGAATACCTGTCATATCTTCCAATGCATAAATAAAAGCTAACACATGGAAACACCATTTAAACATAACACCAGTAAAGGAGCTTTGGGTGTCTCATTCCAAGGCTCAATTCTCAGTCCCTTTCTGGAACTGAAAATTTCCCACACCTTCTTGCAGAAGGCTATTTTCTAGTTGTACTTTCTAAGTTGCTTTGCTGTTTTACCTGTTTTACTCCCCTGTAAAATCACTAGTAGTGTCATCCTAGTAAAATGTTCCTCGCTCTATGAAATTGTAGTCTGTTCCTTGCTGAGTATCAGCCACACCAGTATTCGTGAACACTAAGCAAAAACTGAGTGCTTATTGGCAGTCATATTTCTAGATGTTTGATAAAGCATGTCATTACATCACTTGTGTAACTTTTCCTTCACTCCCCACATTCCTCAGATTGTAAATGTATTAATTATAAAACACAAAACAAGAAAATACACAGAGAGAAAAAAAACCCCAAACCAAACAAACAAATAAAACCCAGCAAAACAAACAAACAAACAAAAAACCAAAACAAAAACATCAACAGACTTTAAAGGTGGGAAAAAATTGATGAGACTGGTAACACAGTGATATATTTGCTTTATGTTTTGTGCCCCCTTTGGAAACAAGCATTCTGTTTCATCTGATGATGTGCATTTCAGGCAGCAGAGGGAGTCTTTTATTCAATGGAGCCAGATTCTGTTCCCCTCATTTACTCTCGAGCCTGATATTTGGGGGATAATTGATTTAAAGGTCAAGGCCAGAAAACCAAAAAAAGATTATCAAGCAGAATGTTTTCTCTTTCTTCTTATTCAGGAGGGATGCAGAACTAAGATCTTTTGCCATCTAATCGTCACTAATGTTTTCTTCCAAAAAGAAAAATGTTAATCCATGCTTATCTTTCCTCATCTCAGCATAGGTTTGCAAAGGCCTTGAATGTTTTCAACAAGAGGTAGTAAAGATTTGGCTGCAGAAGACAGGATTTCTAATTTTTTTTCCAGGACATGAAACAGCAAGTCTTGCAAATAATGGCTATTTACCCCCAAACTCTTTGCACTGTTGCCTCCATCTATGTACTGTTGCCATTAGTATTGAGAGAGCCATTGTTCATTGTAAGAAAATATAAAAGGATGTCATTATAAGTTCAGATTTCTACAGTGGCTTTCTGGATGGGTTTTGATCAATGCAGAAGGACTGCCTGAAAAGAGACACACTCTCCAAGAGAGTGTATTACACAGAAAGAGAATGCCCTGACGCTGAAAGGAACTGGGGGAAAAAACGTACCTACCACTAGGCTAGACAAAGGGCACAGGTCGAGGCCTTCTCTTTGAAAGCACTGATTAATGTGAGGTCCTGTTACCTGCCATAATCATCGTTTTGTTCTGAGTGAAAGCCTTCCTACATTCCTAATTTGTCTTAGGGATGGTAAAAGAGAAAAAACTGTCTACCTCAGTCCAAGGGTGAGACAGTTTCATTTTGCCTTCAGTTCAAAGTGATGGATACAAAGGATGCAGGTTGTTGTACAAATGTTAACCGAGTGATTCCTGCCACAAGCAGCCCCTGTGGCTCACATCACTCAATTATTTACTATTTAGCTCAATAAGAAGGGGTATGTAGTTTGTTTCTAAAATAAAATGTTATTGTGGCAGAGTTCACAAGAATGGTTACATTCTGTAAGAGAAAAATCTCCATTTATATGCACACATGTCTCATATTAAGAAGTTAGATAGTTGTTTGCACAGATTAAGTCTCTGTACTTGATTTTTCACTGTGAAATATAAAACATGCTTGTAATCCCTGCTTTCTTAACATTAGTAAACCAGGTATGCAGGGGTCCTGATGCTGTTGTCATGGAAGTCCATTTCCACTTGATTAAAATGGGATTTACAGACATTTGAGGCAGGAGGAGAGCTCAACACCTCTGCTAGTGCTAGTATAGCAGAAGGGAACCCAGGATGGACAGACTTCTAGGACTCAGTTGGGTGCCTAAACTTATATGGAATTAATACATGTTAAGAGCCACAGGATACAGAAAGAAAGCAAAATACAGCAAAAGACTCCACTAGCTGTAGTTGTGGACAAAGTCAGTACTCAGATTTTGTCTATGTCAATAGCAAAAAGGAACAGTTTAACTACTAATATAAGGAGTCACTGACACTAGGGAAGTTTGGCCACCATTTGATACTTTGGACATTGCCCAAACAATTCATGGCAAACAATAACATATAATAAAGATTAAATAATATTTGCTATTTTACTTTCCTTTAGAAGTTTGAGAAAATACCCCCTGTGCAGGTTGTTTACTTTTGTAAAATTTTAACTGTATCCATTAAAGCCAACCAATCATGATAGCATAACAATGCTTTTCTCTTTCACCCACCTCCGTCACACACACTCTCATTTAAAGTCAATTATGTATCTTTCTCATACTTAAAACTCTATATTTCTTGTGCAGATTACATTTTTTTCAGCTACTCTCTCACCTATGAACTTTATCACAAATAGTGCAACTGGCATGGGAGCTCCCCTTATGCCATGCAAATCTTTCCAGTCATCTCAATGAAATGCCCACTTAGAAGACCATAGAAATCAAAAACACACACTTGGTAGCCTTTAGCTGCTACAGGCAGCACCAGAAAGCTAAGCAAGAGAGCTAAAAGCTAAAAGAGAGCTTATACACAACAAAGTAGCATTGAATCAGGTAAGTATCTCATTCTTGCTGACTGTGAAATAGAGACAAATGAAAAATGAGACCAAGGAAGTGAAACTCTGTACCAACCAAGGTAAAAGCCCTGATACAAGCTACCCCACATTGCCAGTAGGAAATGTAGATTTCGGGTTGTCTTTTTCTGTATTTCATATTTGTGATCTCATGTCAGAATATTGCAATTCAAACACTCTTAAAAAACAATTACATGCTCAGAAAGGGCTGTGCTATGTAAGAAAAAGATTGCATATACAAACTAACATTACTGACACAACAGAAAACATGAAACTTTATTTAATGCATCCTGCAAGTTATATGATTTTTTCATTGATTTTAAGTTTGTGCATGACTTTTTATTTTATCAATTAAAATATTTTCTGATAAGATTGTGTGCTACCTTCAGTTAAACCAATTTAATTTACTAATTTTCATTAATCTGCAGTGAGGTGTACCATAGGAAAACAGACACGATCCCATGACAAAGTAGGTCCGTTGTATCCTTGATGCAAGACATTTCCTCATGATGTGTAGACAGCTCCAAACTTTTAAGGGGAAGACACCCTTCAACAAGGCCAGATCGAGTCACAAGAATGTGACTACAGCTATCTGCAAACCTAAATGTCATTTGCTATCCTTTCATTTTCACTGAAGCTTTGAAGTAAATACGAAAAGAGCCAGAACTGAGCAAATTACCTGAGGACTGAAACATTTTTGACATAAGTCTCAAATGCAGTTCAAACCTCTTATACTTGTTCTTCGTTGTTCTAGTTTTGTTTCATCTCAGAATGTGAGTGATGGCAGTGATGATGGAAAGATTGGACAGCTGGCCTCTATTCCCTGCGTTGGACACAGATAGGAACACACTGAGATGCCCTCTTTCAGGAGCCTCAGAGCCTGTGCCGCAGAAACATTTAACTATTTCTTTCTGAAGGAATTGTGCAACAGGAGGGATCCATTTCACATCCACTACTTCAGCAGGTTCTGTATGCTAAAAGATTTCCTCTCTAAGTGAAAAGGCTGTAATTTCAAACCCAGTTGTAATGTGCTGAATTTGCTGTGCCAACACAAAAAATTCTCAAATCCCCTTATTGCCATAAGTCTCAGCAAGAGGTTGCTCAGCAATCTCTGCTTTGACCCATTCACAAAAGATGGGAAGATGGTTATATTTTTTAAATTGTGCACTTAGTCTAGGACAATGAAATTTGCAATGAAATTGCAGGCAAGGTGACAAGTCAGGGCTGAGATCAGACCAGAAAAGCCATTCAGGACCAGCAGGAACAAGAGAAGAGAAGACACAGATCTGCCCATGGCTCTGCTCAGGTAAGGGCTGAAGCCCAAGCCCATTGTCCATGGGTTCAGGCAGGGGCTGAGCAGTGCAGTTTAGGTGTGTGCCCCTAAAACATCAATGATATCAATTAGAGCACTGCTTGCACTAATACTTAATAACCCATAAAAGGACAAAATATTTCACAGGTGAAAATAAGACAGGTAACATAGATTTAAGTATTGTTAGAAAAAACAAAAATACCAGCAAAATCATCTCCTCCTTTTCTTAGTCAAGTAATACTGGATAAAAAAAATCTCAAAAAATATGCAGCAACTATTCAGATAGTAATGTTAGTAAGCTATTGTGACACCTTTCTCTCCTGCTTCCCATTTATAAAGTTGCTTCTGAAACCAAAAAGGCAGGTGCATTATATTCAGCCCCAGTATGTTAGAAAACAACATGCAGAGCATAAAAATAGATATAATACAAGACAGCATTGATAGACAAAAACTTAAAAGGAAACAGGATAAAAATCCTGACTACACACAGAGGCCTCTTGCACAGCTGGCATCTAAGAGCCAGACTCAAACTTTGATAAAGAATGCAATCCAAATTCCTTCATTTCACTGAGATGGCAACACCTGACATGGTAGGCTTTCAGAGATTGTGATCAGTTCATTTCTTTTTGCAGCACATTAATCTTACTTCAGAAAAGGTGTGACTTCTTGGTTTTTTGAAAATCAACTATTAAATATTTACATTCTATTGACAAAACATCAGTGTGAGAAGAATCTATGTGCATAGTGTTCTTGTTCCTTTTGAAATATCATTGCATCTGTGAGTTCTTAGGCACTTCTATACTAGTAATAACACACAACAAGACTACATTAATTTAAAAAAAAAAAAAAAGGAAGAATGACCTATTCCAAAGATTGTACAGTCTCAATAAAAATGTAAGGACAGCAAATGGTAAAATGCCAGATTAGAGGACCACACTGTCTCAGGAAATGAAGGCACTTGAAGAAGCAGAATAATAGATATGAAGGCAGAAAAGTTCTGATTTTACAGATGTGCTGCTTGTGCCAGATTGCCTGTGATATCCAACTTCAATTTTATTTTACTAGTATAAATCATAACATTAGCTACATGATAATCTCTTCATAGTCTGTTGTTCCTAACTGGTTTGCCACTGCAAAATATTAAAGCAGACTGTTCTATTATTATTTTTTATAACATTTGCATTTATAGCTTTGTGATGTGTAAGAGAGCTTTACCAAATTAAGTCTAACTTACCTGTAATATATGAAGCATATGTTAAATCATAGAGTCATAGGATGGTCTAGGTTGGAGGGTACATTTAAAGGTCATTTAGTCCAACCCCCCTGCAATGACCAGGTACACCTCCAACTAGATCATGTTGTTCCAAACCTCATCCAAGCTGACCTTGAATCTTACCAGGAATGCAACAGCTCTGGGCAACCTGTTCCACAGCTTCACCACTCTCATTATACAAATCTTCTTTCTTACATCGAGTCTTATCATCTCTCTTTTGGTTAAAAATCATCACCTTTTGTCCTATTGCAACAGACCATGCTAAAATAATTTCCTATAAGGTCCTTTAATTACTAAAAGGGCACAATCAGGTCTCCCCAAAACCTTCTCTTCTCTAGAGGTGCTCCAGTCCTTTGATCACCTTCATGGCTCTCCTCTCAACCCACACAAACAGGACTCTAGAGCCAGACACAGTATTTCAGAAATACTGCAGAGCAGAGAGGGAGAATCCCCTCTCCACCTGCTGGCCATGCTTTTCATGCAGCCCAGGGTAAGGCTGGCTCCCTAGGCTGTGAGTACACACCAGTTTTTCATCCACCAGTAACTCAAGTGCTTTTCCACAGAGCTCCTCACAATACTAATTTCCTGAGTGCCATACAGTGGAAATTAGAACTCAGATTTCCTGATTTTTGATCCTGGGATCTCAGTTCAAAAGTAGGCAATTCTGAACAAGCAGGATTTGGAAAAACAAATAGGAAAAATAATGTAACGTCCGTTTGGAATTTGGACTGAGATCATTTTTCAGCTGACAATATTAGATGTTCTTTTCTCCATTCTACTCATAAAGAACCATGACTAACTATGGATAACAATTTAGCTACTTACATGACAAGAAAAGGCCTTTAGGTTATATTTTTTCATATTTTCTACAGAAAATTGTGTCATATTGTGGATGTCTCAATTTACCAGACATTGCAACTCCTATTTATGTTAAAGTCTCATCATGAGAGAAAGCCAGTAGATATGTTTTGGATCAAATTGCCTAGAGTAAAATGGACTTTCTTACATTGCATGGCAACATTATCACACAAAATCCCTTTCTAGAAGTGTAGGAGTCTCAGCAGCTGGGGCCAGTTATCAAAAATAAGTAGCCCCTCAAAATCGGGTAAGTTGATTTTTCCTTATGAGAAGCCATACAGGACAGAGAAAAAAGAAAAGGAAGGAAATGAAACATGAAGATTTACTCATAACATGTTGTGGGAACCAGAAAGACTTTGTTGATTTCAGAAAGGCAGACGTTCAGATGAAGACATGGTGAAATCTGCTTTTTTAACTCAAGAACATTGCTTCATCATGTCCTGGTTTTGGCAGGGATTGAGTTCATTTTCTTTCTATCTAGTACCCCTTTGGAAAAATGCTGTGTTTTGGGTTTAGGATGAGAAAAATATTGAACACATTGATGTTTCAGTTGTTGCCAGTTAGTGCTCATACAAGTCAAGGACTTTAAGTGTCTCATGCTCTGGGGAGGTGCCCAAGAAGCCATGAAGGAGAATAGCCAGGACAGCTGACCCAAATTACCTAAAGAGATATCCCAAAGAGCAGAATAGGATGGATAGTGATTCCCAAATTATATTTGTCACTGCTCAGGATGGAGAGCAAATAAATAACAGGGCATAAACACAGAACTCGCTCTCTTTCCTTCACTCCTCCAATGGCTCTGTGCCTTCCTTCATATCCTAACACATCTACCAGAGGCAGAAACCACCAGGAACAAGCAATACCTCATGGTTTTTGCCACATCTCCTCTGTGACAATACCTAGACCCAGAAGAAAGTTACATGGAGAACATAACTCAGGCACAAAGGCAGAAAGAGAAGAAAACATCTCTACATGCTATGGCAGCTTAAGGCATATACCTATGACTTTCATAAGAAACCTAAAAGAGATGCTAAACATTGTCATAGCAACTCTTTTTCATCAATAAAACAAAGCAATTAATTTATACCATGAATTCTAGCCGAATTTTGATTTACTGAATTGGCAGCACAATCGGTTCAGTAATTCCTGGCAAGCCACTTATTTAATGTACTTAGCAGGATAAAGAATAGTACAGGCTTATCATTCAGCTTATACAAAAACAGAGCAAAGCCAGCCCCAAAACATTTCTCCATGTTGAATGGTTTTAAACTTTTTATTCTAAAATCAGCAAACTTTAAGTTCAAATTCATTTTTGAAGAGATCATAAGTGAAATATAAAAACTAATGAAGAATGTTACAAGTGATCCTATGAATTGTGGATCTATTCTAGACAGCTGTAACTGCTTTTAGTCCAGAGAAATTTTGTGTGAAATATTTCACTTAGAAATGACCTATTCTTAAAGGCTTGTTGCAATAGACAGCTCTATAACACTAAATCCAGAAAATTTTCTATCCATTTTTATTGCCACATGAACACTGAAAATAGCTGTTAACAGTCATCCTGGGCTAATTTATGTTTCTACTGGTTTTAATATCTACATTTCTTTCAGCTAACATTTTAGCAGGGACTAATCACTGACAGCCTTGTACTTTCTTTCCCTTTCAGTTCAAATTTTCTGGCAATAAATTCAATCTCTGCTTCTTTTTCCATGCTCCATTATTGTGCACAAGTCCTCAGCCTTGTTATCTTTGCTGCCTGCTTTTAATAACTTGATTTCATTTTCTAAATTTATTTTTTGCTACACCAGATTATTCCTAACATTCAGTGTTACTTATTCAGTGACATATCTAGTAACAAAATATTTAGTTAAAACAGATTGAAAAATGCTAGATCCCTGACCCAATATTACTGAGCTTTTGATTTTTCATATTATCAAAATGTTTACTGATGGCTTGCAGTAGAGTAATATAGAAAACACAGGTAGATCTTCATTCACTTGCAAGTAGCACTTAACATTTCTTATGGAAGTTTTACTATATAAATCAGATTTGCATTTTATCAGTTAAGGCTTATCTGTTTCATACTTTCCGTGCTACATACTGTTAAATATTCATCAAGTGCTAGAGATGGCCAAAGTAGCTAATCATAACTGCTAGTGCAGAAAAAAAAAATTAAGCAGATAATTTGTTGTGACCAGAGGGAAGGGTTCAGGGTTTTCTTCCAAATTCCACATGCATTCTGTATTTTCTGGTCATGCCACAACCACTTCTGTTTCTCAGGTCTGCCAGACTGTTAAAACTAAAATGTTGAGGTTGGTAGTACGATAAAGTTGAATTGCCGCCTGTAGTCTTTTACTCAATTACTTGAAAGATGATGTTTATAAAATAGATTTACACTTAGTAAATTATATATTTTAGACCATGTGCCATAAAACAGATGGGTCTGACTGGCACAGTTACAATTAGTGACAGTGAAGCATATGGTAAATCACTCCAACAGTGGCAACTCAAAACAGTCAATTCAATTAACCAGGGCCCTGTTAAACCTTTTTAGACTCAAATTAGTACTGCTAGCATTGCCATTAGCATTTGTAGCTAAATGCCAGATCTGCTGTTACATTTTCATGCCCTTGAAAGTAGAACTGCATTTGTGGCCACAGCTCTGAATATAAATTTAAACATTCAATGATTTGCTCAGTTAGTAGCTCTAATTTGACAAGCATTTCTCCTTCCAAGCTCTATCCTGAACTCAGAGAGCTCCAGCTGTAAGTTCCTGCTAAACTGACTCTATGTGTTTAAAATACAGGCTCACAAATCACCCTGGTTTTAATGGGTATCCTTTATTTGAAACCTGATGTTTTCTGAATAAGAATTTGCTTTGAATAGCTCAGTGCATTTATCAAGCAGAGCTACACAAATAGTTTTGCTGTTACTTCCCATTCAGCTTTGTAAGTCTCATCTTCGTCAGTGACCAGAGTGTGCAGAGTGCCTTCTGCAATGTCCATGAGTTCATATTTCTGCTGCTCTCCTTGGGACATTATAAAAACAACCAAGCAACATGTGTCAGGTCACCTCACTGATCTAGATGAAAATCAACCTGGCAACAGCAATAACAAAAACAGTAGGTTCCAGACATCCTCTAACTGCAAGCAGGCTGTGACAGACACATGCAGCTTAAAGTAGGGAGAAGAGCAGGACGAGTCATTTCAATGGCAGACTGCAATGTGCCAGCTGAATCTCAATAGGTAGATGCATATATAAGATTTTAACATCAGCACTGATTGAAGTGTTGACCTCTGAAATTAAGTTCCATCCTATCATTTTACACCTATGTCCTGTTGCTTACTGAAACACACTTAGCAACCATTGTTAAAATTTGCTTGGATCATAGCTATTACAGATTAACAATGGATTTCCTCAAAAGTGCAGTGTTTTGAAGTTATCAATTCAGATATTTAAAAAATGTTATGCTTTGAAAAATACAGAAATAAATAAAAAATATTTGAGGATTTGACACTTGAGGATTCCTAAAGATAAAAATCCAGTTGACTTCATTAACATGCATCATCCTAATTTTGTCAGCATTTCAGTTTTACAGACAAATAAAATATATTTCTTAATCCATTATCTTATTTCATTAAAACTGACCTCATTCTCCTGTCCTTAATATACACTGTCATTGCTGTTGGCTTTATACATATTTGAAAGTAGGTCATCTACTGACATCTCCCTTTTGCTTTCACACTTAATAGAAAAGTAAGGTACCAGCTCTCATCCTTCATGTAACACTCCAACTCAAAATTTAGGCTACTCTAACAGTTTGATTCCCTTCTAAAGCAGGAGAATTACTGTTCATTAGGTTTGGCAGGTGGAAAAACCAAAGTCTGATTCTGTCACTCTTGTCTTGCTATGTAGGGTGTAGAAGTTGCTACAATAGCATCTGGGATTACCTGGTCATTAAAGAACACAATGTAATAGGCACAAGGCTGGAGGGTTCAAATTTTCAATAGAAGATAAATAGAATATTTATTAGTATCAGCATTATTGAGAATTTTTTCATGTCATAATTCCCTTTGCTTCAGTACAAGTGATAGAGTAGGACAAGAATCTGTCTCAGAGAATTTGCTTTTTGTGCAAACAGAACAAAACCATACAAAACTCAACACATGCATACTCTCTAAAGGTATGTAAATATAATCAAAAATATACTTAGATAGGTATAAAAAATGTGCTCTCTATCTTACAAGAGCTGTTTGTCACTGTAGGAGTCCACAACATGAAACATGAAAATTTCAGTACAGGACATTATAATTTTACCACCATACTTGAGGAATTGTGGCTCACATGAGGAATAAAACAAATTCATGCATTGATAGAATAAATATTTTCATCTCAGAAGAATTTAAAATATAACCTGGAAGGTCTCTGTGCTTTTCAAAATTCTAGCTGCACTTCTGAAGAAAAATAAACAAAAGCTTTGCTGTTGTATTAAAATGGAGTCATATAATGAAAAATACTGCTTCATATCTCAGGGTGAGTATTATCTTGAAAATTGAATTCCCTCTTTATAAAATAAAAAGAATTTAGCTGTAGGGTCAAATACACAAAAGAAACTATGTACATGTTAAATCTGAGTTCAAATATTGTTTATCTGAAAATTAACTAGTCGAAAAAAGTTCACGAAATAAGTCTAGCATTCAGAAAGGTAGTGATATTAGGAAAGCTGGAAACTAAGGTCCACAACCCAAAGCTTTTTTAATTCTGCACCCCCAAATCTGCCTTGACAAACAAAAGAATAATACACATGAGCCTGACAAAGGCAGATGTACATTCACTGCATATACAAAGAATATGATGAAAAAATTTGGAAACATGTGAATTGCTTAGTTCATCTACTATGATAAATCCGAAACCTATCTGTAGTAATCTAAAGATACCATCTTTAGATGGAACTGATTCCTTATAAAAAGTTTAATATCATTAAGTCTCATTCCAAGGGAGGTGTCCTAAATACAAGAATTATTAATTATTATCTTAACAGAATTATCAGTTTAATTTATTTTAAAATCCTAAATGTAGTCAGAAATCACCCTTTTTTTCTCCCTTTTGCTCCTAAGGCTTTCAAAGCCTTAGGTTTTTTTGACAAAAGAAAATTTTAAAAGAAGTTATTTCAATACTTGAAAGTTCAGAATGAGTCTTATAAGGTAAAATAAACAGAAATCAAACTAAGTAATTTAAGTACTCCACAGATGTCCTATTTCATGTTTCATTTCAAAACCTCTGTTATCCTCTATTTGTTATAATATATATTTAAAATTAAATTCATGAGCCTAATTATGGTACTGAATCTAAACACTAAGAACATCCATGCCTTTTACCACTCACCAACATTAACTATACAACACTGAAATCAAAAATAATTTCTATTCTTTGGCATAAAAGATGTAATAATGCTGTAAAAATAAGAATGATACTGGCAACTGTGTACTGCTTCATCACAGATAATGAACAACATTGTAAAATGCAGGTTTACTGCAAAGCTGGCTTTAAATCTTTGAGAAAATTATTTTGTCTTTAAGAACATTGCAACAAATCAGCATTTTTTCTTAATTTAAAATTAAATTTATCATTACAGGGAAGCATTAACAGCTAAGAAGGGATTGGGTATAGCTAATAGGTTTGTTAAGTTTGAAGCTTTGAGGCTTGTTATTTGAAAAAAAATCAAAACCAGCAAGGTCCTGAGAAGGAAACATTGCCAGTAACTGGTCAAACAACATTACCTGGCATGACAGGAAATCAGCATGTGGCAACAAGCCAACTTCTAAAGCTTTCATCAGCTGTTTTAATCACCAAAGATTATTTTTCCAACTTTAAGAAGCTTATGTGATTTATCTTCACGTGTCTGACAAAAGAAAGTCAGCAGTCATTCCAAGAGAGGCACTACTATTGTGCTCTGTGATATTTTAGACTGTCAGGAAGTAGTACAATGTACATTATACACACTGTGTAATCCTTACATTCCTGATTGTATAAGCCTCAAGAGAAGCTGTGATGATGATCACATACTTAAGTGAGAAACTGAACATTATGCAGGACCAGTGTTCCTCTCATTTCTTCAATAAAATAATTACACGTTATTAAAATACAGAAGAATCTATGACTGAAAGAAGAATGCTCACTCTTAGAAAGATTACCACAAAGTCATGTCTTCTTAGTAGACTGTTCATTCCTGTTTTGAAAGGGCTACTGCGATGAAGTAATTTTTTAAGGAGATTGTAACAGAAATAATTCATGGACTTCTGGTAATAGCTACATTAGACTATGTGAAGAAAGTCTGTCAGCTTTCACTCCTTCCCCTATTTCTATGGCAACCACAGACACAACTTTCGAGTACACTGCAAAATCACATCAGTCAGTGACCATGCAAAACCATATGGCCATTACTATGAAATTCCTACACGTCTGCTAACAGAACACTGACTTTGATAGTAATGTCCTTTAATGTATAGGTCTACCAACACCTTCACAACCTAGAAAATTGACAACTCTTGCATCGTGCCTTGTCAGATCAAATAGCCGACCGAACGACAGAGCAAAGGGACCGCACACAAAGAGCTGCCTGTCAACACCTTGCCCCTTTTAAGCTGAACTGTCTGCAGATAAAACTCCTCTGTCACTCATAACTGAGAAAACAGCAAACACGAAAAACAAAAATCATATCACACCATTGAGACTCAGTCTGTTTAATAGAGTAACAGCACGAACAGGAGCAGCTTAACTGAGACTTCATGACAGAGTAATACCTGCATTTGGAACCAAACTATTTTGTGGCTTTCCCCATTTATTTCAAATTCACACTTTTTCATCCTTGCTTGCCCTGCTCTGTTTACCTCCATCCCACATTTATTTTATTTCATGACAACTCTTACTCTCCACAAGAAAACCTCCAAGCTGATGTTTCCTACCATCATACTGGCTCCATCTGTTTACCCATTATTACCCTTTCTAAATCAGTCTACGTCTTTATTCAATCAGAAATTATAGGACGGTGAGAGGAAATGGAAACAGAGTGTGTTTAGATGTTTTGCATTTGGAAAAACACTGCTGCAATTCATATATATATTTCCCAGATTTACTTTTGCCTGTCATTGGGACTGTTGAAATAATTCTTCTCCTCTGTCCATTCCCTCTTTCACCTGTGGTTGAAACCCCTTTGGGACACTGCTCATATGCAGGAAGCTCAACTCCAAAACTGATAGGTCTTTCATCTTCCACTTGTTTTATCCACAACCCCCTTTGCAACAATTGCAGTCTAAAGTGAAACAGTGTATAAGAATGTGCCCACACCAACAGCCAGAAGCCGGGAAGATGACTAAAAGAGTTCATCTCAACTTCTTTCGAATTGTTTGGCAGGAATATTATGAACACTATAGTCACCTATTACAGAAGTCTCTGCATGTACACCTTACAAAACATGAAAAAGAGGAATGGGAATTTGTGGACCCAATTTCTAAATCCCTTTGGTGAAGAGGTTACCAGTAAAGAAAAGAGCTTTTAATGAGACAGCACAACCTATTCATAGTTAATTTTCTGTAAATCTAACAAAAAATCACTACTTTACCTGAAATTATTCAGAATTTACAGAATCTGGCATAATCAGTTGCTATGCATTTTCCTGAAAACCTTCCAACAGATTCAAACTTCAGCGTCAAATTACAAAAAGTGAACTACAGGGGAAAAAAAAAAATAAAACTGAGCAGGAGTAGCCCTTGATATTTTTCTCACAACCATTAGTATTACTATGTTTGCATGTCTTATGGACATGGGGAAAGTAAAAGAATGGCAAACCTGACTGCATCTTTGGTGAATGGCAAGTGCAAATGTCAGACCCTCGCCTTTGAACACTCCTAGTATTTGTAATTTAGTGTCTAATTGGCATTCACCATCCCTTTATATCACCTTGTTCCACTACAACAAGTGAGGAAGTCTGAAACAGAGCTACAACTTAATTACATATTTCTGATTTTAAAAAACACAAACATTACTGGTTTCTATTTAATATGCGAGTAAATAGCACACATTTATCCTGAGTTGTATTTTTAAATTATATAAGGTCTACAACTATAGAATGAAGTTGCACTGACATATTATTAGCATCCTTTGTTTCATAGAATTTACTTGAGATAGTCTGAATTGAAAAAGCACAACCTCACATACAAAGGGAATTATAATCTATGTTTTTAGGATATTAAAACTTAAAAATTTCTCATGTACACCAATGTATGACACATTGAATGCCCTGTGTTTGTATCAGATTTCTCACAACCAAAATCATCTAGGATTACCACTAAACATGTACATGTTTTTAAAGGAGGCTAATCTTACTTCAGTTTGAAGCAGATAGGGTTAGACATTAAAGTCTGCATGAATAGTCTGCTTCCTATTAGGACTCATGCAAGCTCCCTGTCCTCTGAGGCTCTGATTTTGCAGCTGTCATCTTTCCCAGCATTTGGGCAATGAAGGAATCTTTTGTTCTACTGAAAAGTGGTGCATTGTTCCCTGCTCAGGTGCCCAGAATAAAACGTATAAGGCAATCCAACAAGCTCCTCTCCAGACTGGCTTGAGGTTGGGTTTTTTTCCTTTCCCTCGTGGAAGATTTTTTCACCGAGTGAAACTTTCCTTGCTCAGGGGAAGAAAAATTGCAACTTCATATTTAAGGTCTTGAAATAGACAATATAAATTTCAAAATATTTTTAAATGGCCTTAAGTGTGTAAGCCATACCTAGTCCCTTTACAAACATAACTAATTTGAATGGTTTTATTTTATTTCCAGGTAATTTCCAGACATTCCCAAAACACTTTTCAACTGCTTTCCTTTCTTATAATACTTAATGAGAAATCCCAACACTGCCCATTTCCTTTGGCTTGATCCCCCTTAACTGCTGCAGGAAAGCCTTCACAATAACTTTTGCCTATTTCATAGATGCTTTCTATCAATCTATCTCCTACCAGAGGGGGCTGCCTCTTCACCTTTAATTCATACGTGCTTTGGAAAAAAACTCCCTGTGAAACATTCTGTTATTAATTTCTCTACAAGGCAGGCAGAACCCTCTAGAAATAGACAAAGATTTCTCTACCCTGAAGAACAACTGTCTTCATTGTCAAGGGAAAGAAATCATCAAGCCTCAGGTATAATAAACGAATAAATGAGAGCTCAAGTAGATCACAGACCACAAGTCTGCATTGGATATTTGCATATTGGCTTTCATTATGAATGCCCTTTCAATGCAAGTCTCTTCATTTTCCTCAGTTTACATGCTTTTATTTGCACCAGAGTTGTCTCAGACCACATAAAATGGATCCCTTTAGGTGAACTAGGATATGTGCACCTTGATAATGCCAACATAAACTTGGGTCAGAGTGCTCCAACCACTAACTGGCATAGAGACATGGGGACCAGACTAGACCTAGTCTGAAATAAAACACCCAAAACATGCACAACATGGGTTGTGGGTGCTCAGAAACAATTGCTTTTCTTTCTAGAAGTGTTTCTGCTTTGCTGCTTATTAGTCCAGACATAGTGTGAGAGAAGCAGTTAACAAATAGGCCTTACTAGGTCAAGTGTGCTTGCTGGGCAGCAAAAAGCATTGCACATCATTTGATAAAACTATAAATGTCACACAACTGACTGAAGCAGAAACCCATTACCTGTCAGAAATACTGTGATCAGGAAGAGAGTTAAGAATAAGCCACCTTTATTTCTAGTCTGTCTGGATATCCCCTTCTACTCAAAGGCTCAGTCTTTCTTGTTGTCATTTTAATTAAAATTGACCCTACTGAAATAACTTAGAGGCTTTTAAAATCAGGAACTCGCTATAAAGCAAAGATCTATTGTACCCCCATCTCAAAGTCTTACCTGACCACAAGACTCATTAGACAAGCAGTGCCATGGGATTAATGCATCAACCTGAAACACAGCTCTCAAAAGTCAAGGGACACCTCACACACTGCAGAAAGTAATCAGAAGGAACACAAAGCATACAAATGAATGAAACATGCAGAATTAAGCTCTTTATCTAATATACACCTTTCTGAGCTCCACCCATGCAGGTGTGTATGCTCTGAATTAAAGGGCACAGCATGCAACAGCATTTGTAATGTAAGTTCTGGTTAAATATAAATTATTAATTGGTTTCCTAAATACTAAATAGAATTAAATAAATTATATTTAATGCAATACATTGTGAATATAATATTAACCTCTGTGTCAGGAGAATGTGGTGAAGTGTTCTTAAAGGTTATTACACACATTTCTTAGCTGCAGACTGAACATGCATTCCTGCTCATCACTGCTTTGCTATTTTGTAGCAGAGGATGGAACAAGGCATGGTGTGTAATGCTATCAGCTCAGAACAGCAGTGTACTCATCTTGACCTCAGTCTCATGAGAAGCAGAAGGTAGATACAGGTCACTAGGTAGTTAAGTCTAGTGCTTACTGCTAGCAATATTTAGTATCTGATTATGTTCATCCTGAAAAGCTAGAGAGGCTATAAAATGTGGTTATTCTGAAAGCACTTCTGAAAGATGCTTTCTGAATTTATGATAATTAACTTTATTTATCAGCAAATACAAACACAATTTATAAAACTTTCACAGTTCTGTGAAGCGATAAATGGCTTCTGCATCTGCTGCATTAATTAAAGTCCTTAGATAGCATTAGGTACCCAAACTCTGCCACAGAGTCATCTGTGGTACAGTTCAATAACAAACAGTCTCAAAACTGAAGACCCTTCCTGTGTTATCCCACAGTGATCATGTAGTTAGAGGTATAATGATTTTGCTTGCAGAGTATTTATTACCTCTCCTCTTCCGGTTGTTTTCCAAAATCTGATTACTCGTGCAAACTGCAACATACTTATCCTCCTTGGCTGCTCTTTTGTCACAGCTTGCAAACTGCTTATTGCTGGATTTGCTTACTTTTGATGTCTGGCCTACAGGTGCTCAGAAGGTTTTCTATACCAGTTAGTGGATTTATCTTTTAACTCATTTAATGCTAACACTAACTAACCCTTCTTAGTAATTGCCACTTTACATATTCCCAATAATGAATTTTGTAAAGACCATTAAAATATTGGAAACAAAAGCTGGCAAGATCAGCTGCAACCATACATGGAAATGGTAGGTGGAAGAAAAATTCTCCTTCATCTGTATGAGACAATCATCTGCTAATAGAATTTAGGAGAAAACTTCCAGTAAACAGAGGCTTTTAGTAACCCTTCCTGATAGTGTCCCTTTTGTAATCCACCATCTGAATGGATGAAACAGCTCCTAATGGAGCCTTTTCTCTTGGCATTTGGTTATGTTTTTACAGGGTGAAAAGCAGACTAGTTAGACTGTCACCTCTGACACACACTATTTTCACTCCAGATGTAGTGAATGAAATGTAGAGAAATGAATTTTTCTTCTGCTGATTAGGAGCAGCAATTCTGTGATGTGAGGTATGAGAGAAGCAATTTTTCTCCTTGCAGTTTTGGCTGTCAGAGAGGGCAGAATCAGACTAGGTGAAAACCACTCTCATGGGCACCAAAAGGGGCATTGTTGCTCCTCATTTCTGTCTTCACTTGTGTGCTCCAGCCCATTCCTTTGCATTAGTGACTGTGTGCCTTCAGGATGTCTCAGCTCAATCGACTGATTTGATAGAAATTAACTAATAAATTTCATAAACTGATAAATCAACAACTGGAACAAACAACTGAAAAAATTGGCTTTCTATCACCAAGTTAACTAATTCATCCTATGAACATGACTCCCATAAATGGATTCATATTGACAGAGACAGCAAACATCAAAGATGTGCCCTTTCGAAACTGCTGTAGAGAGTGAGGAGTGAACATGTAGCTAGCAATAAGAAAAAGACACCTCTTTGGAAGACTAGCAGATAATTAATTATCATTTGAATTCAGGGTGATTTTAGTGAAAAGTTAACAGTACAATGAACTTACATTCTTAGTTTGCAAGGAAGTGCAAATAAAACATTTATTATCGTTCTATTTGTGCTTAGATAATGAATTTCAGAAAAAATTTCAAGGTAATATGGAAAAATGTATTTTAGATTGTTTGTACTTAAACTGGTGATGGCTACAAATGTTACTCTTGTCATTTCCTAGCACGCTTGTTGCATCTTTGAATAAATAGGGGGCTGTTGATGTTTGAAAGAAAGCTCTGTTCATCTAACCATTAATTATTCCAAGAAATCTAATAAGTGCTAAATATACAGAGCTTCTATAAAGTGCAGAAAATCACCACAGTTTATTATTACAGAGACTGATGATGGATATATCTTTATTTTTTATTAATATTTTGATTCTCATCTTTCAACATTTGAATTTTCCAAAAGACATACAACACTTTGCACTTGTAAAACACATTTCCAAACAAATTATCAGCTTACTTTTTATCTCTTGATGTGCTGAAGTTATTTTTCTGCACTGTATATTATTTATCATTTATTTCTTTAATAGTTTGGAGGGAAGATGGAGTCATTGCTTTGAATTTAGTTTGCCATCAGAGAAAATACTGTTTGCATGAACAGCATCAAAATAGTTCAGCAATTGTTCTGCAAAAGCTTGAATTATCAAGAAGTGACTTTGTCCAAATAGAAATACATATCAGCTTTCAATATAAAATCAATACAAAATGAGTGAGATGAGAAATACGTATCTTAGGCCAAATCTGAATTACTTCTTTTGCAAGCATCTGCCTGTATTTGTCACTAAAATATTGATGAAACACAGCCTTCCAAGGACAATTAGTGCTTTTCAGGAACACTCTGGCAAAAAACCAGAACTGGGGCGTGTATTACACTAATTTTCTCGTTTTAGCAACATATTTTTTAAGCTTATTTATTTCCCACATAAATTTATTTTTTTCCACCAGCTGCTGCAAGTCATCCCAGTTCTGCCATTTATGAGCAGTTAAAGGACACTGGTGTCTCTGGAAGCATTCAGCTTTTTATATTTTTCTCTGCACTAGGCAAATATGCTGGAAAAGTTACTTCTGTGATAATCTATGCATCTGCATAGATAATCTATGACACAGGTTTGTATTTATTTTAAAAAGCAAATAGATAGCAAGAAATGCAAACAGATTAAATGGTTTCTCTTTACAACAGACAATATGCCATGAATTAGGAAGCAAGTCAGCCATAAAATTTGCTCCATTATACACACCATCTCAACATATTTCCATTATGGCCTGTGATTATTGTTTTACCCTTCACACTGAAACTCAATTTGATGTGATGGAGATTTTAAGTATTCTGAAAGTGTATTTATATTATCAGCCATTTCAACAAAGGATTTAGACAGACAAAAATTTTAATAGCATTACTGTTACCTCTATTCACCATTGGTTTTAACTCACAACTTCTGTGCTTTACAGGCACATCTAGTAACAGTCAGTCATGATTCATCCTTATAGCCTAACATGGCATTGAGCAACATTTGACAAAATGGTAATTGGACATTTAAAGGTCAAGACTAAGTACTTCAGAATATTAAATTCCATTAGAATTTATGCATCTTTTTAAAATCAAAGTATAGGGGTTTTTTCAGCTATTGTTTCTTCCTACTGAGAAAAAAATATTTTAAATACTTGTTTTTATTTATTAAAAACCATAAGTCCTAATTTCTAGAACACCTGCCCTCATAGGAATATAATCCTATTAATAACTCCCCTGGAAAGACAGTGGCAATTTTAACCTGCAATATTTGTGATTTTGTCTACAAAATTAAAGGCAGGGAAAACAGGGATATTGGAATGCAGAAATGCCACTTCAGTTAGACTACTCTAACATCCTGAGAAGCTTTCAGTTATAATAAAATAGGAAAATAGTATTCCTTCCTTTCACAGAAAAAAAAGTCACATTTCAGCCCAAGAAAGAAGTAAAAAGGAGAGAAAGGTTGGCTTCTGGCTAATTGTGCCCTGGCCACATTTTCTAGATTTGTCTCTAAATATGTCATTTGAAAATATTTATGATTAGACCCATGGGCAAAAGCATATTTCTTTCATCTCTTGCACAGCCACATGAACATCATTCTGTATTTTGCAATTTTCAGGTGATACCCTTTGTTCTTCTAGGCTAAAATGCTCAAAAATATCCCAAGGAGTGTGCATCAATCTCTGTACCTTGATGTGTAGGAGAAAGTCTTTGTAAGAAAAGCTACATTCGCATGCTCAACACAGAGAAGAAACAACATATGTTTCTTTATTCATTTTACTATCAAACTGGGCTTTTCATTTGCATGCCATCTACTGGACTAAATATTCACCTTATTTGCTTCTTTAGCTGTTATGACTAATCACCTTTCTATGAGAAGCAGTTTACACAAAAGGAAATACTACTGAAATGCTAATCATTTGGCTAAGCTCTAACATTTTACACCCTCTACCTTTGATGAGAATTATGTGTAAATCTACTGAAGACTTACAGGTGTCAGTGAAAGAGTTTTGAGGTTTTGTAACCGTATCAACTTGCAATTTGCCTCCATTTCAAATGTTGGCAGATAAATTTTGTACATATCAACAGTTTTGCACTGCCAGGGCTTTAGCTTAAGCTCCTGTACTTTCTAAGTGGTTAACTATCCATCTTTGATCTCTGTGAGGCCCTGTCAGGTGGAAGTTCTCTTAAATCCTCAAGAATATTTGGGCTCTGTTTGGCTTCACAGCAACTTCATCAGTAAGTGTACACATGCATCCCCTTCTTTCAGAAAAATAGTTGCAGAGTTAAAGGTAAAAGCAGAAAAACGTATATAGCTTACCTCTCTTATGTAATGTTACACTTACCATTAAGAAAATGTTAATCCTTCTTGCATAATTATAAAAATTTCCTTCACTCACAAACGCTCAAGAAAATAGCATATCACTTTTATTATTGTAGTAATTACACAAAGAAAGATGTTCAGCTTTATTTATTTTCTAAGCTCCAGAAAGTCTACCAGAGAAAGCAACTGTGCTGATTTGGAGGCTTTTCAGGTTAGGATCTCTTACTCTTTTTTGTCCAATAATTTTGGAAATGCAAGACAGTATTATAGAGTTTATGTATTAATTCTAGGATTACAGTTTACAATCTACTTTATTTCCACTGTATTATTGCCATTAGAAACTAATTTTTCCCTCAAGTTGTAGGAGGATTTCTCATTCTTTTTGTTTTCTGGAGGTAATTTTTACATACCCTAGTATCACACGGATAAATACTTTTAGCCAGGTTTCAGCAGTATATTTCTGCTGATTGGCTTTCATTTTGTAGTGTCAATGTGCTCTTACATTTTCTCGCTTTTTCATTACCCTTCTCCAACTTTTCACGATTCATTGAACAACAATAAAGATTCATCCAGGACAGAAAAGAGATAGCAGTGTAATCTCCAATTCATGTGATGATGCTTCTCCACATTTCTGCCTTTGAAAGTCATGGCCTCAGTAATCAATCCAGAAGAACTATCTAATCTGCTTTCCTCTCTAAAACTGACCACTAGCAGCTGCTTAAAAGAATATAAAGGGGTGGATACCTATAGAATAACTTGTGCAGAGAAAATTTCCATGCCATGTTCATGCATATGTATTGAAATCCACCCAAAGAAGTTTATGGATAACAAACTACAGAATATTCAGGTTTACAGTAACAGACAAACCTTTTTTCAGCACTTCAGGGATTTGCCTTCATTTGAAAAATTGTTCTGTTGCTAAACTCAAATATAAAATAAAATTACTGTCTGACACACTATGTGTGATCTGTCAAGATACAAGAGTATCTAATTAAGCAAAAAAATCACCTCTTACTTCACGTTCTTCCTTCCTTTCTCAATTTCCACTACACAAATACAAAAGCAGCCATGGATTTGAAATAATACTCCAGAGATACATGAGCAATCCAAGTATTTTTCCTCTCTTTCAAAAGAATATGCCTATGAAAAGTATTTAGTGGTTCTTTAGCAGTTCTTTAATTATGCAAGATAATATTTATGTAGAAAACTGAGCCATTCTATGGTTGAATTTTTCCATGAGACTTGACTGAGGAGTGTATGGTTCTGGTTAGGATGAAGTCAATTTTCTTCACAGTAGTCCATATGGTGCTGTGTTTGTATTGATTATTGCCTACCCCACAGGATACACCCTAATCATTCTGATCTCTATCAGTTATAGTTTGCAGGCTGAGTTTTATAAAACAGAATTTACAGTGAAGACATCATTATGGAGAAGTTACAAATATACTTCTACATAAGCAGTGTTGATCGCTGAGCAGAGTCCAAATAACTTTTGTGACTTCTGATTTAGATGCTGCATAAAAGGCAGTGGAAGGTAATGCGGCTGACCTTGTGAGCCTGAGCTTTAATGCATTGGCAAAGAATATTGGCATATGGTCAAAAGTACTAAAATTTGCAACATTTGTGCTGAAATAAAAAGAAAAGCTGCCTTTTCTTTTAGCAGCTAATGGTATTTCTATGGATTTTATACTTTTCCTATCCCAAACATTTACTAGCAAAAACATTCCAGAAGCTCCAAAGTTAATTGTCTCCAGTCATAGATGAAATCTAAATCTCTTTCAAACAAATTTATTCTGCATTTTCACTGTTCTGAAACGTTATGGTCAATTTTACTAATGTTCTCATCCTGGTTCTGTTCAAAACACTGGTTTTTATGTGTGCTATCTAACTTCTCTTTCATTTCCTTTGGCTTGCTAATTTGTACATTTTTTTTTTTTAATCCTGACTCCGTATTTCTCTTACAAAAGTCCATGGGACCTGTTGCAGAAAAAGAAAGTGAAGGTTAATTGGTATGATTCCATTTCCTGGGCAGCTCTTTCATTTCACCAGGAAATGACTAGGGCTTATACAACAAAAGCCAGGCAAGAACTGTTATTCTGTTTCAGAAAGAATGTCATTTGTATACCATGAACCAAGTCAAAAGGTTTACATTCATTTTGTTTGTTAGTAAAATGATTCATGCTACTCTATTTTTCTACTGGTATTCACATACCATTTTCACATCCTTAAATTACCGTCATCTCTCTAATCACTGCAAATTAGAAGCTGTTCTGCAAACTAAGGAATGGAGCCCCCTGCAGAGGAGGCCTGTGGGAGCTGGAGGCCAGCACCAATGCCAGTAACCCAGAAGGAAGGTGTGATAGCTTCATACCTGTCCTCAGCTCCCCTCCTCATGGATACAGAGGAGCTGGAGCCAGCTCCAGGGCACAGTGCCAGTGGCTGCTGCCTCCAGGACAGGGAGCTGGGGCCCATCGTGGTACCTGCCTGGCTGGGCAGTGCCTGGCCAGACACCTAGACAGGAGCTGGAGAAACCCCAGCCACGGGCACTGGTGCCCAGCCAGGCCCATCCCAGCCTGGCTGAGATGTTGGTCCACAGGTGGGCTCAGGACCCATGGCTGGGCAGGGCAGGGCTGAGGGGTGCTGGAGACAGGGCAAAGCAGAGAGGCTGATGTGTTTCTTCACTGAATCAAAGTGCCAGAGGAAGTTTTATGCAAATCACAGGATGAAATCGCCAGAAGTGAAGCAGGATGGCCCAGGCCATGGACATACACACATTGCTTCTAGGTCCTCAGTGTGGGCATTGCCTCAGCAGCCAAACCATGGGGGAGTCATTCAGCTGTCTAGAGAAGTCAATTTTTACAGTGTAATAGAACTTTTCATTTAACATGAGTTTATTATTCTGTTAATCATTATTATTTTTTCTGATTTTGAACTGTGATATGATCTCATCACATTTTTCCATGTCTGTTATTTAGTTTGGGAATACTTCCATTGAAGAAATGTCAGATACATCATTTTATTCAATAGTTGTTGAAGGTCAGCAAGTAGCTTTAAAGACATTCCATGCAGTTTTAAGAATGGAAAATGTTTAAATTTAGTAAATACTGTGTTTCAAAGATCAATAAAATAGACCTATACATTTTTTCTCTTCAATGAAGTATCACTTTTACTGTGTCTATCTCATAACACAAGCTTCACCCAGTTTCCTTTCACCAGCGGCTGAGCAGAATTCTCAAAATTTCTCTTTCTTTTGGAGAAGAGTTTTGTGGCTGCAGTTAATATTTTTTATTAAATAAATAGTTACATATATTAAAAAATAGAGTTTAATCAATACAATGATATCATTATCCAAGAGCAATTCTAGAATTTACTGAGATATTTTACACAAGGTGTCCGTTACTTGATATAAAAGTATGTAATCCAGGTATAGCATTTCCACAGTTCATGATCAGCATCTAGCTCTTACCACTGATAAATCTATGCAAAAAAACAACATAGAGTTTTAACTTGCATCCAAACTCTCTCAAGGACTTCAAAATATTTTTATAGGATTTGTATCAAGATGGAATCTGGCTGTATACCAATTTAAAAACTACTAATTTCAGGGCATTTTACTAGAAATGAGTTTAAACCTGTCTTTCCTTCCTCAAATTTCTGCAGAACATAGGAAATGGGAGACCACAGAAAATTTCAAAGTCTTCAGGGAGTACCATTTTATGTTCATTTGTTCTCAAATAAGCAATGACAGCATGGTTTCCTTCTGTCTCCAGGGAGTTTTCTTGGAAATTTTATTCCTTTGGTATCTGTGCTTCTGGCCCTGTTTACAGCTGGGACATGAGTGTAGACCTAATCTCAGGTTCTGTTTCGTAGGAAATGCTTGTCTACCACTGCCACACTGCTCTAGCAAGCCAACAGGAAATTGGTCCCAGGTTATTAAGGCACTAGAGAATCCCTGTGTCCCACTGCAAATCATATCAATATTAATAAAATTCATAGGTAATGTTTAATCATTTAATAAAAGAAGAAAACTTCCACCATGCCAACCTGATATATCACAAAACATGAAATTATTCAGGTGTCTTCTTATCTATGCAATCTACAGAAAAAAATATTTTAAAAGTAGCTTGCCTAGAAAAAAAAATATTGCTTTGATTAAAAAAAACTTCAGCTTGTGTGGTGTAATTTTTTCTATTACAAAGGTTTTGTGTTTAATTTCTCTTATGACAATTCAACAGCAATAGCCAATTAAGTTGCCTTACTTGGATATTCTTTTGCTAACAGAACACATCCTACCATTTGTGATTTGACTAGAAAATCAAAGCAAATACACATGGTATTTCATCCAGTAAACATGACATTCCAGACTGTGAATGGGAACAATATGGGCAAATTCCTGCTTTGAAGTCAGCAGTAATCTCCAATAGACCTAAGCAGGCCACATTTCACTTAATGAGTTCTACAATCTGTCTCTAAATATGGCCGTAAAATCTGAAAGCAAATAATTGACAAGCCAGGTTAAGATGGAATGACTTGAAAAGTGTGAAAAGCATTAGAAATTCGTATAACTGTCTTAATGTTTCCAGTGAATTTGTGTTTCATGATTAATAGACATTTTAAATGAATTAAAATAAATGTGAGCTCAACCATTTCAAGAAAGCAGACAAGCCTCATAGAGAGAGCATATCCCACTTCATGGTCTGAAAAAAGTATATTTATGCATTTTTAAGTAGTGGAGAATCCAGTCCTCTGTAAAAATTACTGGATTTTTTTGGTGTCTAATAAGTTAATTCTCAAGAAAACAAGACATTCAGAGCCTCTTTTATTTTTAATTCTCTTCCCTCCTCAACTCTGTCCCCCATTTCCCCTTCCTATGTGACTTTTTAATGACTAAGAACATTATA
This sequence comes from Alaudala cheleensis, assembly GCA_013398995.1. NCBI lineage: Eukaryota > Metazoa > Chordata > Aves > Passeriformes > Alaudidae > Alaudala > Alaudala cheleensis. Next base: position 1,881,974 of record VWYE01005369.1, read on the forward strand.
GATTGCATTTTCTTTTTCTGTAGGAGGTGAATTATTATAGCCTCTCCATCTTCTGCCTGGTAACCCACTTTCATGAAAATTCATAGATCTTTTACACCTCTAACCCGGATTCAAAATTGTTTGAAATATATTAGGGCCTGTCAGTACACTCAATGGTATTTACTCACAAATGCATACCTATATTAAGTTTGAAATCATTTATATAGCAATGAAGGCTATCAAACATATTGGAGAACATTTTTTATGTTATTATTTTGCATGGGTATGTAAATCTTATTGAAATGCAACAAAGAAATAGCAAGGATTTTCAACATGTGTTACAAAATGACTGCCAAGAATAATTTGAAGTGATCAACCATGAAAATCACTAATTAGAAACAACATAAAGTTAAATACATTAGGCCTCTCCTTTCAGAATTTACATTATAAAAATACAGATGCTTAATCTGTGTGGGCTGAAAAACTAACAATAAAAACTTACTGTATTGGCTGCTATGTATCTCACTGATTCGTGAGAAATTCAAATAACTGCATGTTTCCCATTTCTCATAGATTTTTCCTCTGTATTTTCCTTCAGATATTTGAGTACTTCTAATCTTCCAGCAGAGATTTCTCAGAAAATTAAAAACTTTAAGGGTTACAACTAAAACTTAAAACTGGAGGCAGAGGCCTGTAACACAGAAATAAATAGAAAAATATCAGTTTCATTTGGGTCTGCCTATTTTAGAGGAGTTTGCATATAAATATATATATATATTTATATTTTTATATATATATAAATATATATATAGGATATAATGTCTATTGGACTGAAATACATCAAAAAGTTTAAAAGGTGTGAGAACCACACACTTTTATCATTCTGATAAGCATAGTTTAAAAAATATTTCAAGGTTCTCTGAATTCTATCATCTTGGCTGTTTTGGAAGTTTACTTAAAAGTTTAGGACAAAGTGAAATACAAATTCTGTAGATCTGGTGTCTATTTAGCTGTTTGCTGGAATCTTATTTTAGGGCAATTACACTCCAGGTGCTTCTGTTCTGCTCTCTGTCTTTTCTCTGTTCCCAGAATGTGACTGAAGCATTTAAAGTCTTTAACCTTTAGACAGTCCTAAAAGCATTCCACATCCTCCTGGCCATCACACAAGCCAATGTGGTGTTATGTGCATTGGACCTACAGCCACATCTGATTCCCAAAATGCAAACCCTTTCTTGATAGGCTGTTAGAAATTACAAGGAAAACAATATAAATGCTGCACATAGATTAGCAGATCATTATTAGACCTTTCCACACTAAAAGCTGAAGCCTCCTTGATCCTAGACTATAAAAAGCCTTCAGAGGTATTTTGAGTTTCTCTTTGATTCTTGGCCCAAGCTTTAATTTTCTCACAGCACTGCAGCTCTGGGTTTCATTAGGGATATCATCTCAAGTTCCTTTGAGCCTCTACTTGTTTGGAAGTGTTACTTGTACCCTCATCTTGGCATGCTTCCCTACCTATATAAAAAGTTTACTGATGATATCAAAATGGTTTAAACCATGCCTGCTAATGAGCATTGTTTATTTTTTGCGTCCAATTTGGTCTTATCATTAACCTACATTATAAAAAAAAAGCTCATCAGCTATCTCAAAACAGTGGATTTGTTATCACATTCTCCTCAAATTCTTTATAAATATTCATAATTTTGCTGCATTTTCAGATAGTTGATTTCTTTGTGGAAGTTTATTTTTCAACATTTTCAACAAGAAATATTCTTTTTATGTTGAATGTGAACTCCTTCTGCACATTTAAACCAGGAAGACTTATGCCTTGCGAATTTGCACCAGTCACTCCAAAATACATTGCATTAGCACCTGTAAATCAATGTGAATAAATACATGAACAGAAAGTCTCACTTGAAAACTATTATTTAGCAATTTCTTATAAACACATAGTAAGCATATTAAAACACTACTGTATATTGAGGGATCAAAAGTGACCAAAACCTAGATATCTTTCCAGGTTCTAGAAAGACTCAGAAGGGGAAGGAAAGAAAAACACCAGAACACCAGGGTTAACAGCAACAGCACAGAGATGGGGATGCTTTCCTACTGCTAAACTGGATCTTGAACATGAAAGCCTGAAAGAAGAGAAACATTTATAATGATCAAAACAATGGGAGGAGAAAAAAAAGTTTATTAAAATGATGACAAAATTACTGTTTGTTTGACATAACAGTAATAAGGATCCAAGACATTATGTCAGTGAAATATAGCCCTAGAAACATTTTTTTTTTCCTAAAGAAGTTGATTGAATTCTTTGACTGTGGAATTCCATAACTTGTTAAAACATACTGGCTGCTATGGACTGAGCTTATGTCATGGGAAAAAAGTTAATTTTATGGTCTAATAGTCTCATAAAACTGTCATTGTTCACTCCTAGGTTTGGATTTGAAGCTACTTTATATCTCTTATCAGACTTTCTTTTGTCTTCTTAGGATGAACTGTTTGTGGAAGCTTTCAGCTGCAACAGCACAGCCTTTTCTGAGAATGATATTTTGGCTTTAAAAAAATCTTCCACTGAACATCTCCATGCTTTTATCATCAAGAGTAGAAATCTAAAAGTTGTCTAGGCAGTGTCCATGATGTGACATGCACTATTTTCTATCTCTGAGAAATTCCCTTTATTGTGGTTGAATTATAAGCCTTTCAAAGACCACTGTTTACATCTGGTCGGGCAAGCTTTCCATGATTCCTCCTGCCCTGAGCACACTGTTGCCAAGAGATGCAAGACTGTAATAGTACTTCTTTATGATTGCTCCAGCTAATAGCTAAATTCTGTGACACAGGACCCTGAAGCTGAACGCAAAATGTCCATTTCTCCTATCCTCAAATACCTTTCAGCTGGCTCCCACACAATGCAAGAGAAGAGGACACTACTTATCTTGAATGGAGCAGAGTGGCAAGTGTGGAGATGCAGCTTTCAAGTCAGCAGAAAAGTGAGGAAGGGGCTGCACAGTTAGGGAAATATGGGAGCCATAGAAGAGGCTCCAAAAAACACAAATATCTGGAGTTCAGAAAGATGCCAAAAAGCCAGGATGATGGGAAGGACACATACAGAAGAGGAACATGAGGAAAAACCAATATCTTTTATCAGAAAGTATGAATTAAAAGAGGAGAGATTTCAGGAAAATGAAGAACACTAATTCAGTTGAATCCACTCAGGTTTTACATGATGCAGTTAGATACCCAATGAAAAGTCCCAATGAGACATTTGATATTTGTGATAGGTTGGAAATAAAGTTAGTGAGCATTGCATGTAAATGTAATGTACGTAAATATTGCTTTCAAAAACTCAGATATTCTTAAAATAATCATCCTTTGTGTCTCATTTTTGGCACACAAAAATGGACATGGTAAATTTAGCTTTAATCTCTTTGTGCTTCAGTTCCATAGCTGCAAAAATGAGACACTGATAGTACATTTTCAAAGGAAAAATAAAGGTAGGTTTTGGAGCAGCCATGAAGCAATTAGCTGATGTGATAAGAGAACCAAAGAAATTCCCAGGAAAAGAAATTAATAATTCTGCAGTCAGTCAAGACCTTGGATGATGTAGCATAAATAAGGCCTGAGGCTAAACCATATACTGAACAAGATAAAAAGAAATGTTGGATAATTATGACTCACTCTGTAAGCCAGAGGTCTCCTGGGAGAAAAGCTGTGTGTGACTGTGTAATTAAAGATTATATCATAACACATATGCACAAGGGGATTAAAGAATAATGCTGAGTGGGAAATGTTCATTCCTGTCTGTCCTTCTTTCCTGACTTTTAAAATTTTAGATCTACTGTTTCAAATGCCATGCTAGAATAAAGAAGGCATTTGTAAAATTTATAAGGATAGTGAAGGGAATTTTTAAGTATTGAAATTAATATTAGCATTGTAAGCAAGAACTGCTTAGTTGTGTATTTTAAAAGACAAAATAATATTACTCCACAAAAAAAAAAAAACTGGTTCAGAACAGTAATGTATGGCTAAAGTTGCCTGCTACTGCTTCAATATCATGTTGAAATTACATGTTGCCTGTGTTTCTCTTCTCCATGATGTTTGATTAAGGAATTGCAAAACACATCAGACCATAAGTCGCTGATAAACCTGCTACTCACCAGCATTCTTAAATAGCTGAAATTCTATCAAATCCTCTTTACCCTTTCTGTTTTCTTACCATTTGTTCTTTGATCTTTCCAGTCCAATGGAATCCAAATAAACTTTCTGAGCACTTTCTTGGCTTTCAAATACTTTGCCACTATCATCTTTATAATGAATATCAGAATACACACAGGAAAATCTGAAGAAAACTTCTCCAATCCATCTGCACCCCTTGATTACTGGCACTGAGGTAGCTCTTGGACAAAGACAAGCACAATATAAACCACATACTGAAAATCCAAGCAATTATTTGAATGATGTCAAGACAACACCTCGCTTTCCAAAAACTTAATTATTTCACTACATTCTTCATAATTAATCAAAAGTTGATTCTCTCTGAATACAAAGTTAAGCTTCATTCATATTAAAAAAAAAAAAAGAAAAGAACCCAGAGTGTCTGTTCTATAATGAGAGTTAGTTTTCTTGTGTCAATAACATGAGTTATGCACTACTTATAGGGGATGAGCTCTTCATCTTAAAATGTCACAGAAACATAGAATGGCCTGGGTTGGAAGGAACTTGAAGATCATCAATTTCCAACCCTCTGCCATGAGCAGGGACACCTTCCCCTGGACAAGGTCGTTCAGAGCTCCATCCAGCCTTGCATTGAACCCTTACAGCTGTGGGACATTCACAACTGCTCTGGCCTCACCACTCTGACAGTGAAGAATTTTTCCCTAAGCCTGTTCTCCTCCTTTTTTGTTGAGGCATCTATTGATTCAGACAACCCAACAGCTTCTTTTAATGTTGGAGTGCAATGCAAATGTGAATCTAGGTTTAGGATGCCATCAAACGAATCAGAAATGTTGCCACCCTGTGACACAGAAGGTTGAAACATTTAAGTTCCTTCTCTCAAACTGATTCCTAAGAAAGGTTGAGTGTCTCCCTTGGAGACATTATTCTGGACCAGGTATCATGTCCCTGTGTGCTTCAAACTGTAAGTCAAGTTGGATGTTTGTTATGTCGCAGCACTGTCAAATACATAAAGCCTATGCTGTGGTCAATTTGAAAAAATTGAATGATATTTCTGCACCTGAACCAAGTAAAACTTGGCTTAAACAGATGATCAAACTGATTACAGATTTGATATCAATGACCACAAAACCTTCTCAGGAAGGCAGAAAATTCATTCTCATGCTTGGCTTTGGGAAAACCAGGTACATTCTTCCTTTAGGAAGCTGGATCATAATCATTTGTTTGGGGGAATTTTTTTCTTCATTAAACCTTTAGTTACTGCATTTCCTCTACCTCTTAATTACTTTCCTTCTTTTAATTAGTTAGCTTCTCTTGTAGGATTCGTAGCCATAAATAATGTCTCACTTACAGTGGGTTAATGCTGGCTGGATGCCAGGCACCCATCAAAGCCAGTCATTCACTTCCTCAGCTGGAAAGGGGAGAGAAAATATAATGGTTTCATGTGTTGAGACAAGGAACAGGAAAAATCACTCACCAAATACCATAATAGACAAAAAGGGCTAAAATTAGAGATATAATTTAATTTATTACTAACAGATAATCAGAGCAGGATAATGAGAATTAAAATAAAACCTTCAAAACACTTTACTCCTACCCCATCCGCCCTCCCAGCTTCACCTCCTCTCCTAGCAATGCAGGGAGACAGGGAATGAGGGTTATGGTCAGCTCCTCACACATTGCTTCTCCTGCTGCTAAGGGAGAGGAGTCCTTCCTCTGCTCCAACATGGGGTCCCTTCATGAACTTCTCCAAAGTGAGTCCATCCCACGGTAACAGTTCTCCCAAAACTGCTGCAGTGCAGGTCACTTTTCCATGGAGTGCAGTTCTTCACAGACAGGCTGATCCAGTGTGGGGTCCTCTCTCTACGGGTCTCCCAGGAGGTCACAGCCTCCTTTCAGGCATTCACCCACTCTGGTGTGGGTCTCTGTATCCCCATGGAACCTCCATGGGCTGCAGGGGGCAGCTGCCTCACCCTGGTCTGCGCCAGAGGCTGCAGGGGAACCTCAGCTCTGGCACCAGGAGCACCTCCTCTCCCTCCTTCTAACCTTGGTATCTGCAGAGCTGTTCCTCCCATTTATTCTCACCTCACTCTTTGGCCACAATAAAAACCATGCAAAAACATTTTTTTTTTCTTTTTCTTCTTAAATATGTTATCACAAAGGCATTACCAGCATTTCTAATTGGCCCAGCCTTGACCAGGACCCAGAGGCTGGCTCTGCTGGATGTGGAGAAAGCTGCCACCAGCTTCTCACAGTGGCCACCCCTGTAGCAACCTCACAACCAAAATTGGTCATGCAAACCCATGCCAGGCTGTCAAAAAAAGAATACTGACCACCTTCTGCAAAGTAAGAAAACATGTTTCCCATCTAATACACACATAAAGGCAAATACTTTTTTACAGTATGTTCTCACTATTAGATCTGTTAAACAGATACTGCTTTGGTTTGATGTCATTATCTTTCTTCTAGGCTATCTATAGTGTGGAAAAACACTTGGCCATGTCAAGTGTTACTTTATTAGCTTATGTTCAATACAATATTCGTCAAAACCAGATTAACCACCTCTGACTGCATATCAAAAACCTGAAGCAAGATTACAATCTACCAGATCACACAACATATTGAAGATGTGGGGGTGCGCAATATGTATCTTCAAAGAACAGGAGGGAAGGGTAGAAGGTGAGAAAGACTCACAGTTATTCACAGCTGGTTTATGCATCATCTTGTGTACTTGTACTAACAGTATTATATTCCCTGATTTTTGAAAACATGTATGTTTCACAGGCATCCTGAGAACAAACTTCAGCAGTCTTCTCTTTTAGGGGCAGTAGCTAAAAGCATTAATCTACTTTTCTTTAATATTTTTTCTTCATCACTTGTGATATGAATTTATATGACTTGTGAATAAAGTTGTTTTACAGTTTATGACAGATTTTAAGAAATTGCTGGAAGAAGTGGGAAGGAAGAATATGGATTCTGAGGAACAGGGTATGATAACCATACATTTGAATATTTCTTAAAGCTTTCCTAAGTGAAATGTTTCCCATTCTTTGTTATTTGCTTTTTGAAGACATAATGTTTAAATATTATTATTGTTGTACCTTAATGTTTTTCTTCCTTTGTGGATAAGCAAAGATTGAATTTGTAACCCTCAGACCACTTTAAACTACACAAGTTTTACTTTCTGCTATTTTTCAATCCTGAATTTCCTATTATTTTCAAATACTGAATTTTCTCCAGTCTTTAAATCCACTGTCTCTTTCTTCTTAGCTGTTTCTCAATTTCCACAATTCAGAAAGTATTCCCAAATGTTCAAGATCAAAAGTAATCAACATATTTTTAGAAACTTTTTTACCAAATCAACAAGTTTAATAAAATAGAAGTATTTATGTCTGTCAACATAAAAACCAGGTCTATTCTAACAGTAAAGAGTACACCCCTTTTGACACCTGAACTCACTCTTAAATTTTTTTCTAATGGACTTTACCGAAAGTTAATGAAGTCATTCCTTGTCAGTCATGTTCGGACATGAAAGTGATTCAAAACACAACATTTGCAACTTTCAGTTTAGGTTTCACAGGGCAATAAACGGGTTTGCTGATACAGAACAATTGTTCAGCTTGCCTGATTATCTGAGGAGAGGGGTGATTCCCAAATGGACTACTATATCAGACATTAAACTGGCAGCTGGTTATCGTTACCAAAATGAATAATGAAGTAGCACTGATATCTGGATAGGTTCTAGGCAGGCACTGATATATCAAGATAATTCCTTTGTTTTAAAGACTGATCATTTTAGTGTCATTGATATGATAAAATGCATCTTCCCTAAAGCTGTGAAGTGTGTTATAGAAACACTGAATTACAGTAACTGCTAAAAAAGATTTAAGGGAACTGAATCATAAATAAAATTTCCTCTCTCCATGTCCAAGCCAAGTATTGGCATGATGAGATAACACAGTAAATATCCCAATAAATTGACAGAAAGTCAAGTTTAACCCCTCTAAGTGCTTTGAGCTTATGACACAGCTGATAAAATCTTCCATATATATAAAGTAACTTCTGTTGTGATGATTTGTCAAGACTACATAATTGATTTTCAAGGAGCAAATGCATTGCTTTATAGATTTCCAGTAAGATATATGACATAGTTTCCAATTTGGTTCAGTGATACAGAGAGGAAATTATACAATGTGACCTCACATAAGAATATTTTCCTGTGTTTTGCAGTAACAGTGTAGAAACATATTGACACCATGAATTTCTTGTCTATTATTTGTAAATGCATCAGTACATTATCTTTGCATACATTTGAAACAGCATTAGATGAGTGAAAAAAAAAAGGCAAAGCCAGTTGTGTGAACTAGGTCCCAAAACCTTCCTCTGTATTATTAGAAGCATTATTTGGGATTTAATGGCAGAATAAATGGCAGCAAAGTATCACTATTTTCTTCTTGCTGCTAAAACAGAGATGGGTGCATGTAATACAATTAGATAGATAGATAGATAGATAGATAGATAGATAGATAGATAGATAGATGCAATTACTGCTTAACATTTTGAAAGGTTTTGATGGATGTCTGAGGTCAAAATTAATCAGCTATCTGGAAATTACTCAGAAAAAGAGGACTCCATAATTTTCAGAGAGGCAGATTGACATTTTTACTCCTAGTCTCTGAGAAAAAGTGAACCAGTTTCCCACTTTTTCATACTGTGATATCATCCAGGAATACAAGGATGCTGTCCTGAAAACCATTTCCTCAACAAGCCAATAACTGTAGTGCAAATTGGAAAGTTTTTGTAGAACTCAGTTTGGGAACGAGTGGAAGTTTCTTTCTAGCAATTCTAATTATCAGACTAGTTCAAGCAATTTCAGGGAAATCCCTGAGGGGTCTTAAACTTACTATACGTTTCTATTCTGAATGGTCTCCATGCAAAAAAAAGTCAGTCATGAACTGCCTGAGAAATCAGCTATTCAAAATTAGTTCCACATTCTCAAGAGGAAGGGACTAAACCAGCTGATGATTAAGTTTAATAATTATTCAGAAGGCCTTATTACACTTTGTTCATCACTTTAAAGAAGTTAGGGCAGTGGTAGGTTTTGTATGTCTTAAGAGTTACTTGGATGGGAAAAAATAAATACTGTGCAGATTCCATTGACATTGAAGGCACTTAAATCTGCATATGAAGATGTATAAAAATTCTTTTACATATGTAACAGATTTTAAGGTTACATGAGCTTTTTATATCTTTCATTATTTGTTCTTTAACATCACACACAGAATTCAATTTGAAGTGAATTTTTATCATAAAGCCAAAATGTTTTTTAGTTTCCCCGAACGCATCAGATTTATAAGCTAAGATATACAAAGTAGGCATTAAATTAATGCATTTTTTGAGATGTTTTTCTGCTTATTTATTAGTAACTGCAGATTTCATTAATTGTCAGCTTGCTGTTTTTACCTCTTAATGGTTATTGTTGTATAGCGGATGATCTACAATAATATAAACTATCAAGTTAAAAAAAACCCTCCACTTCTTAGATTGACAGACTATTGACTGTCATAGTCTTTTTAAACTTAAGACCAGTGAGAAATAAATTCTGTTTTATCCTATTCAGCCAAAACAACAAAGCAGTGGGGGGTTTTCCTACAGATTTAATGTAAAAGTCCCCAGATGACAAACACAAAAGCCTAGATATCAAACAGGTTGAAAATGCTGATGTTTAACACCTGCACTGTGTGAGGGCCAAGAAGTAAGCTTAAAGCCTTTGCTAACCAACACACCTGCCTGATAGTTTTTAACTCTTTCATCTTCATTCTCAAATGGCTTGCTTATAATAGGAAAGGATTGTAATAGAATGAGACAACCAAAAGGATTTTAAAATATAGTTTTAAAACAGAAACTATATTCTACCTTCTTGTCAAAATGTATTAAATGCTATTTATTTGAATTGAAAGGCTATTTAGCTTTTCAGGTTTTTTAATAATACTTGAAAGGATTATTTATGGCTACAAACTTATAAAAAAAATCATCCAGGCTGTGTGGAACTCTTTTCTCTATCTAGCATGCTTGTGTTATCACATGGTTATATCTGACCAGGCATATGCTGCAAAAAACCATGAGTGGTCTAATCATTCTCCCTGTTTTTCAGAGGCTGCAATGATATAATTAAAGACCATCCAGCCAAAGCTGAGCCCAGGTATCTATTGGGTCTGCTTTGGCAGTCCAAGCACTAAGTGTACATGCTGATGTGCACAGGGCTTATGCTTAATGCAACTAATTAATTAACAAGGGCTTGTGTTGCAGAAGTTCTTACATTTCAATCCTCAGTCCTTCAAAAAGAACATGAGGCAGTTTTTCTTCTGTTGCAATTAATATTAAAAATTAGGTTCATAAGATTAGATCCTGAGTCAGCTTTAAAATAATCCACACAGGGTAATTGCCATTGTCAATAAAAGCAATTTGCCTAACTGAAAACTTGCACAGAAAGTGCAGCTATAATAATTTTAATTTGATGTCACTTTCTGCTTCCTTCTCTATTCCATGTAAAAAACATCTTCTAGTGTCTTCCATTACTGCTTGGAAAGTTCCAAATGAATTCAAAACCCATCACTGTAGACTGGAATAACATGGGATATTGCATATGGGAGATAGTTCTACTTCTTTTAGCATTAAGAAGGGTTGAGATGGAAAGGATGAACTCAACTAAGTGCAGCTATAGCTGTGCAAACTATGCATTTTGCCCACACCTAAATTATACTTAAGAATGGTCACACCAATAAAGTAGCAGCAGGACCAGTGATTTTGTTGGAAGCATTAGTAGAAATTCTTCATGTTTAAGAAGAGCTGATCTCATGTAATACAAGGAACTCTATTGGGTTTGAATGTGAAGCTTATTTGTATTTTTTTCATCTTTGCCTCCATATTAAAGAAATCATCTGCAGAACTATTCAGCAAGAGCTCTTCAAGTCTTCTTCATTCAAATGACACTTCAGTTAGATGAAGAGCTATTATTTAAGGTAACATAATTTTCAAGTCTGAACCCTAGAAAGGAATGAATTAAGAAAAATACCCTGAGGATGAATTTTCATCACTTCATAGGGGTCAGGAAGCAAGTCACAGAAAGTCCTCAATACAGAGTGTTTCTCAATGCAATTTCAGAAAAGCTGACTGTTCCATAAAAGAAGCTATTTGAATGAAGAGCAGAGGATAACAGTCTCTAAATAGGACTTTAGGAGTATTCAAAAATGATGAGAAATCTGAGGCTGAACACCCATATAGCTGTTATTACATGATCTGAGTCTGTGTATTCTTGTGCTAGATACTGTAGAACAGCCAACTTCAGCTTTGTGTCTTTTCTCCATAAAATCACAGCCTGCATGATACTGGGCATATGGAAAAGGGTCCCCTTAGGTTACATTACTCAAAGGAGCTACAAGATCTTACTCCTTTGAAAGGGTAGCAGGGCAAAACCATCCTCTTATAAGGCCTGTCACTGGGATCAATGAACTAAGTGTTCCAAGTTCAAAAGGTAACTCCAGAGCATGGAGTCGGACACTTCTAGACACAAAGCAAGTATCAAAACTAGAGTCCCCCTCAAAAGAGATCTAGAATTCATTAACAATCAAAACATGGGTAAATATGGAGCGTAAGGAATCTGATAGACCACTATTAAGATGGAAAGTTCACCCCTCCTTTCTTCCTTAGTGTATTTGTTATTTATTTGACAGAAACTCCTGAAATGTTTCAACAGTGATATAGCAAAATGGGTTTTTCATGCTCCAACATCGCAGAGGCAAGGACATGCAGCATTTTAATATTTTTTACCTTACCAAAGATATTTTGGTATGCTTCACAAGAATATTCATTTCTCCCTTGCTAACTACAATAATATCCAAAAGTTTGACAATATGTGTGTGGAAACATAGAAAAGGCAACCCAAAAATTCTTTTGACTTGCCACCTCCTTTAGCCCATCCTTTTAACCTCCATTTGAACTTTGGCAGTAGTTAAATTGTAGACTGATGGTTTAAATAGAGCCTAAAAGTGCTGACAGTGTTGGAATAAAGGTTTGAGCACACTAATAGGTTTTAGTGTCTGAAACTTTTGATAATCTGGCCCTGAGTGTCATGGGTCTCTCTGAGTGAATTCCATCTGTCCCATAAACTTATGTATTGAAACGTAATGCAGCCCTTTGATCTTCCTTGTGTGAAGATCCTCATGTTCCATAAAATCAACAAGATGCTCTCATTCACTGAAAAGCCAGATCTCAGACTTGGTGACTGGTGAGGCTATACTACTTGCTTGAGTGTATATGCCTGTTCCCCTTTGTCCATGTCAAATTTCAGCTGCAGGATGACCTCACAAACACTGCTGAAATATCAAGAGCCTTTACTTTTATGACATAGACATGTTAGAATAAAATATCACGCTATATGACCATACTGTGACCTGGCCATGTTAGCATAGTATCAACTGAGACTGTAAAATAAATACTAATGGTTGCACTCTGCAGTAAAACACACTGTAGTGAATTAACAGACACTTCAGAAATGTTTATTTGTCTATAGTGAAGTGTTTTGATATCTCTAGGTGTTCTTCAGTGGGGTTTGTTTAACAAACATAGCACCTAACAAGGTTGCTTCCGATTAGAATTGCCATAGTTGGAAGTGGAGCAAGAAAAGAATTTTTAACTGAGTTCATCATCAGAAAATAAACTGAGACTTGTTGTAAGTCCACAGCACAGTGTGGAGAGGACTCATTTGCAGTCTTTCCATGCTGAGATGCTCAGCCCTACACCCAGAGCTGCCACCAAGCTGCTTAGAAGCTTTTTAAGACCCCCAGAACCACCACTACAGGGGAAATCCAAACAGGGCTGGATCCCAGCTGGCCCCCAACAGTCCCAGAAAATGAAGCACTGTGAACCCTCAGGGGATCCCTTATCCTGCTTCAGCATCCATACCGTAGTGCTGCTTTGTTTGAGTAGTTCTTTGCAGATCCTGTAGTGCAGGATTTTCTCTTAGTGACTCTTCAAGTTCATTCAAGAACTACACTGCATATGTGCAAATAGGCCAGGAGACTCTACTCCCTGTATCTTCATCTCCAAAATTCATTTAGGACCTTGTGTGAACTAGCTAGCAAAAACAAATTCTGGCACTGTAAATACTGTGTTTATGATTATATATCACCCAGAAAATAAATCTATTATGACATGTAAAATGAAGTTTCACTTAATTTGGGATTTTTACTTCTGATCTTCAGAGAAAACCTTATTCATTTTATTTATTTAGCCCACAGTTTCATTTAAATATCATCTGTACGACAAGGGTTTTTTCCAGCTGTTTGTCATATAATCAGTTTATTCTAATTTTAAAATATAATTTTAATACTATTAACGTAAATAACCATTATTGGTGTTTTATATTCATAAATAACTAATCTATAAGGTTAATAATTTCTTATTATTGAAATGCTATTAATAATGAAGTTATATCCTGTATTATATCCCCCAAAACAGGTGACAAAACTAGGAAATGCTTTCATGTAATTTACAGTTATTTCATTAGATGGCAGTGTTACATTCAAAAACAAGTGTTTTATTCTTTTATCCATATGTTTTTTATATTCACCAAAAAATGAGGTTGATCTTACTTTTCATGATAAACTGTACAGGTGTATATACATCTTGAAATGTTCAAGTCTTACATCTGGAAGGGTATCTTAAAATTAAACACTAAACATTGATAACTGAATCAAGATATTCTACTTGGCAAAAAGTTATGCCTTTAATAAATAAAATATTATTTACCATCATCTTTAACTCCTAGGATCTATTCAAGAAATCTGTGTTCCAGAAGTCAGTTTAATCAGAGGAATTCTGATTTTAAACAATCTTGGTATTCTCTTGATCCTTAGGACAGCTAAGAATCAAGTCAGCTCCAAACAAAAGTTTGAAACTGCTTTAATAAGTTCCCATAAAGAGATTTTACAATGCCAAGAACAATAATTTATTTCTCTTGTATCATGGATATCTATGCTGCCCCTTTGCTACACTAAAATCTGAATCCATACAGCAAAGGCTTGCTATATTACTTTTGAGAAAATCTAGAATTTCTAGAATTTCAATTTCTAGAATTGAAAGCATATCTGAGATTTTCTTTTCTAATTTCTAATTTCTTTATACTCCTTTTCTTCTCCCTTGATGTATCTATCAAGGACGAAGAAGGAATATTAAAAGAGAAAAATAAAAAAGGACTTTTGTGTTAAGGGACACTAAATGTAAGATAACAACAAAATATTTGGTATGACTGATAGTGAAGTAAAGCAAGAAGTTAGAGTATTAAAGAATTTCACTGGAAAAATATCATTATATGCTTCTCCTGGTCACATCTTCTGTTCTTCACATCTGGCATTGGACATTGTGCAGGATATTGAGATTGATGGACAGACACTCTCATTCAACCTGGTAGCACTGTTCATAGAGAAAAGGATTAACAAAAATAACTAATGCTATATGTATACTCCTCTTCAGTCTACAGATTGTTCTCAAATTCCCCAGATGCTGCCTTTTGGGGATGTTTTTTTTTGCTTTTTTGATTTGGTTTGGTTTGGTTTGGTTTGGTTTTGAGCGGGGAGGGGGGTGGTTTCTCGGTTATTTTTTGTTCAGGTTTCTTAAATTGGGTTTTTTGTTGTTGCTGGTTTGGTTTGGTTTGGTTTTTGTTTGGTTTGGGGTTTTTGGGAGTTTTGGGTTGGGTTTTTTTTGGGGGGGTGGAGGGAGGGGGAGGGGGGTGAGGAATAAATTCTACCACCAAAACATACAAACTCAATTTCCACCTACAAAGTCTGTTCAGCGTTTTAGTCATTCCATCCATGCAGACCTATACTTTTATACTTTCTGTCAGGCTCTCAGTCTTGCTGGAGGAAAATTATAGTGAAGAACTACACTAGTTCTTCAGCATTTCTTCATCATCAGTTGTTCTGATAGCAGCAGCACTTTTACTGGGAGAAAATAATTCCCAGTTTAAAAATGTGGTTTATTTCTCTCTTTCTTTGCAGTACACACGATGTCAATATGGTTACTGATGTACTATTCCTTTGGATTGTACTTTTCAAGGTTACAGGACTAATACTGCAGGTGCCTGATAAGAGACAGCACCCTCCTCAGTGTTGCACTGTCCTTCCATGTACAGAAGTCTCAGGCAGTGTGTTAAAGTGGAGTGCTTTTTGTCTCACAACATTCCTTAAGGGACTTCTATTCTTCAAATAATGGCTGATGAGACAAGCATTTTAAGAATCTCTGGTTCTTTAGAATTCCATCTATTCCTCTGGAAAGGCGTGTTATCAAAATGCCATGTCCTTTACTGGCATTTACCCAGAAGGCTGGGAAAGCATTTCTGTGAAAGGCGGAGTTCTGAGTAGTACAGAATTACAGCAGATGTGCTACAAAGCCCTACCTCAGGCTACTTGTTATTTTTGCACCCTATCTGAGCTGATTGGTTTTCCCCACCTGTGTGAAATTAGCATGTTTTCCTGGTTGGTTTTTCTTTTTCTTTTTTTAATTACTATTGTTGTGCACCAGTATAAGGATATCACAGATTTGGCCACAAGCTTGTGTCTCTGATATGAATATTTCTTTTCTGCCCTCTTGATCTTTTCTCTATTTAACATGGCATGATTTTTTTGCCCACCACATTTCTTTTCAAACTTCATTAAAAATATAGGATTCTCTTAATTTAATTTTCTGCTTCACTTTATTGGCAAGATGCTCAATTCCAGGAAATTAGAAAGCAGTAAATTGACATTATTATTTGCCCTTTGGGAGGAGTAAGACTACACATAGTGTGATGAGATTATATAAGTGCACTAAAAATAGAAAGAAAGTATGCAGGTTAAGGGAGAAAATAGTTATCTTAGTAATTATAGTACATGAAAAAATATTTTTTCCAATCTTTTCCTATTATTTCTGATCTACATGGCTAGGAACTCTACTTTTTCTAGCCTGATATCTTTAATCTAGCAAGCAGAAATATAACTTTTAAACTGAAGTTTTTAAAAAGATTAAAGCCATGGCAATGATGATGATGATGATGATGATGATGATGATGATGATGATGATGAAAGGAAAAACACATTGCAGATCATGTTTTGGGATTTTGCAATGATGCATCTGAGGTGGCTAAAATTCCTAGTGAAACGCTTGCAAATGGCTCTGCAGTGTGTCCTTTCATGCCTGGTGAAATACCTTCTGGCAAAATTTGTCTTCTCATTGGACGCATTCAGATAATAACTCAGATTTGAAACACAATATTCTCACATTTGTGTTTACTAATATATTCATGCTTCAAAATAATAATTTATTGAAACTTTTTTTATATATATTATAAAAAAATGTAATGTGCTACAGAGCCATCAAACGGATTTAGGAAATTTTAAGTGTAAATTGCAGACATGAAAAAGTACAGAGATTAATAACTCTGGTGGTTTGTTTTATCTATGAGTGAATGTGCCAGACCAGAAGTGAATATCTCATTCAGTCTTTAGCTTTCGTATAATCTGACATTGATGACAAAAGAACCCCAGTACTATAAAATTACAGTTTGATCAGCATTCCCTATCAAATAAACTCGTGTTCCCCATATAGTTTGTAGAGTATAAGAAAAACACATTGTTTGCCAGTAATGACCTTTTTCACTATTTAGTTGGCAAATAAAATACAGCACTATGAAAATCTGCACCACAGAGAGGCCTCAGGTGCTGTAGCTCAGAGAATATGGAAAGTGAAAATTCTACTGAATGCTCTTCAAAGCAAATAATTCATCTGCCTTTTAAGGACAGGCAGCCAATGAGATCTATGTCAGACCAGACAGTTTCTGATTCTGCTTCCCAGCTATATAACCAAGGGCTAAACCCTGGGAAAGCAGTTTTATCTCTGACTGCCTCTGCCTCTGACAGTGAACACTAAACAATACAAGCAACAGGAGCACAGCCTTCATCAGAAGAGTCCAGGACTCTCCAATGAAACAGGAGATGCTGGTTGAACAAGGAATTAAGGCTACAGTTTCTAAAAAACTGTAAAAATGAGTAATTAGGAAGACCTGATTTGCTCATGGAGGTGAATGTACCTACAAAGGGAAACAGGAGGTTATGTATACAGAATAAAAATTAATGACTGACCAATCAACCTTTGGAAGGATTCAACTGCTTGGAGAGCACAGTTTCTGTGAATAGTAGGGGCATGGGACAGGGAATAGTTCACAACATCTTAACCCCATCCTGTCATTCTTAGTGCTTTAAAACACTGTGTATTTATATCTTAGGAAAAGAGAAGCAGAAATATTAGCCAACTGTGATTTGATTAGATGAGTATTCCCATATATTTCCAACAGACTTAAAAGAGATTCATTTCTTGCAACACTGTATATATCTACTTTTTAAATAGCATGAAAAAAAAAATCTTATACCTCATAAGTCAGTAGCAAAATACATTGATGTTAAGATCGTTAAACAGTTTAAAATTTTATATGGAAAAGCAGAACATCAGGCAATTTCCTTCACCTCTTTCCAGCCATGTGAAAGAAAACCAGAACAAAAAAAAAAAGACATTCAAATGAGCCCAAAGACCAAAAATTACACTTTTTCTGGTTATTTTTACCTTACTATCAGATTTCTTTTGTTGATTTGAATGAGTTACCTAGGAGAAATAATGTATAGAAGTCTGTCTTCAGATCTCTGATAGGAAATCCCCACTACAGCAATAAATATTGTATCTATGGCAGGCAATTGGCAAGCTACCTCAATCATGATAGTCCCTGGCTGACAATCACACAAAAAGTGAGACCAGAAAGTACATCTTAAATGTTTCAGCACTTGGATTTTCCTAACTACTCCTTTCAAGTTCTTTATGAACAACTTGTATACAGATCAAAACATGCTAATTTCATCATCACTGGCCAGTTTCATAAAAGAATCACACAAAAACATACGGGCACACTCACCAACTTTTTTAAGCAACCAAATCTTTCACAGAGCTATTGAAGTTTCTTCATGAGATAAAAGCATTTGCTGTTTTGAAACAATAGCCCCTTTTTTTTAATATGAAAACATGAGAGTGCTGAGTGTCATCCATCATCTGTCAACTTTGCATTTGAAACACTGTCAAGGGGCTGCCTAAATATGCAAAGGTAGCAAGGGCTACTACACTGCACAGCCAAGAAAGGTCTGGGGTTTGATCCTGAATGCACTAATAGCCCAAGGCAGCATGAAAAACATCAAAAATACATACACAATACCTGGCTCTGAGATGCACTTTGCTCACTTGAGACAGTCTTTGAAAAAGCATTGCTGAGCTGCAAGAGAGCTTTTCTCAGAGATGCTCAGGGATAGGAAATGTATCCTAAAGAATAACCTAAAGAAGGTGAGAGCAAATAGAACAGATTAAGGCAAACACTGTCAATAACCTAGAATTAAATAACTTGAACTTTTCAAGGTGTATATGCCATGAAGAAAAACTGCATTAAAGTCTACATACATATCGTAGCTGTTTGCCCAGCACCATCCCAGAATGGAGAACACTTACGTAGTTAAGATTAGCAGACACATTCCTAGATGAAAGAATTCACCTCCTCATTACAGTCAATTTGAGGAGTTAGCTGAGTTTATAAGCCACAAAACCACAACCACTACGCAAATGTGAGTATCTTCAGCACAATTTTTCATCATATTTATAAATCAATATAATGTGGTGCTTGCAATGGTACTTGAATTACAGCACTGAGAAATTTCTATCAGATGAGACCTTCATAGCATATGAGACACCTTATAGTGCTCATCATTCACAAGCACAACACTCACCCCAAGAGACTTTACGATTTTGGAAAATATACTCATGACTCCATGACCTAAAAGAAAAATTGTGAGTGACTAGGTACTATGCCATGCAGAGTTCAGTGTTTGCAGTTTCTACTTTATACATAAAGATAATAGCATAGAATTAAGAGCATTTGCTGACCATTTGGTGACTATTAAGTACTGGATTCTAGATCACTGACAAAGCAAACTTCTCACAGACAAAGCAAACTTCTCACAGTAAAAATCTACTGTTTGTTTGTACAAAGAGGTATAACATTCTAGCAAGAGTAGGGATTCCTTTGGATTAACTATAAAGAGATCAATGAGAAAAAACCCAGATATCCAGATCACTACCCTAAACCACAGTGGGTAAGACCTACAGTTGTGAAAGTTTGACTGGAGGGCCAGAAAGACAGCATAGCTTTGTACAACCATGACAAGGATTTTCCTGAACAGGAAAAGCTACCATCTGGCATTTAAAAATCAAAATTTGCTCTAAATAAAAGCTGTAATACAATAGGTTACAATCATGCACTCATCTTTGTGTTGAAAGTTACCAAAGGGATAAATCATTTTAATAGGCCCACTATGGAACAGGTTAAAATTCTTGACAAATTGTACAGTTATATGTCTAATAAGACTTTACTACATTTGTTTAGTTTAATTATTAATTAGACATCTTGTCACCTGATAGGTGTGAAATTAAAATATAAAGACTTAAATAGATAGGCCTAAAACACAAAGACTTCAATAGATAAGCCTATTTGAATAGCTAAAGGAAAAGGCAGAACAAAGAGCAGAATGCAGCTATGAGTTTTCATGCTGTCCTTGGATTATGTTAGTTTTCAGAAAGAATAGATGGCCAAAGTAGTGCTAAATCTAAGAGATGAAGACACAGACGTTGTCCAGCTGAAAAGAAAAAGAGGTTTTTGTTGGAGTTAAAAACTTGATAACCCATCTGATCAGTAGGCTCTCTAGTAAGGAAGACTTACTAATTGTGAAGACCATCTCAGAATTTGCAAAAAAACCTTGAGAATATTCTCCTTCCATCATTTCACTTCCATCATATTTACACCAAGCTTCCATTCATATCTCTACTAGAAAAGGAAATTATATTTTCTGACTTCAGCAAACTAGAAAACATAAAACCAGCATTAGCATTGGTGACTTGTAGCTAATGTTACTTAGTATTTTTATCCAGAAGCTTCTGCTCAATAGGTGTCAACTGCTAAAAACTCTTTGGTGTAAGCATAGCTGCCTATCACCACCTTCTGATATCTCAGCCACCTTGAGATGAAATCACCCTAAGGCAAACCTACTTGTCTTGAGACCCATGTTCATGTCTCTTGCACTTTACAGTCACTGGAATTAGAGGTGGATGGGTGATCTTACAGGAATAATAAAGAAACAAACAGGTCCCCCACTCCATCAGCCACTGAGACTGTCATTGTCAGGAACAAAAGAAACACTTGAAACTAATTTGAAAAGCATAGTTCATAAATATATGCTAGAGTAGATATAGACATTTAAAAGTTTACATTTGGGAGTCAAATGTGACTTAACTAATGTGATTTAAATGGGTTCTATTAGTAAATCAGGTACCACTCCTGACTTGAAGAAACCCATGAAAGTAATACAGGGGTTGTGATATTTTAAATGAAATAAAACATTATTAATTTTGCTGTAATTAGACAAAATATATAACCAGTACCTAACAACAGGGGAAAAAACAACTAAGCTCACTGTCAAAAGACTGCCTTTCTAACACTTTTACTCCCTTCCCCACAAACTGCCTTTACGAGGGACTTGCTATAAGAGAACAACAGAAACAGCATTTTTGGATACATTCAAAATACAGAGAGCTACTGTCCCCACTGTTTTAATCCAGTATTTTCTCTTTTTCCTGCACTTCCAGAATGATTCCAGTGACTGATCATGTTGCAGATTAAACAGCTATTTTGGCAAGCTGCCAACCAATTTCTATTTGAAACTTAATCTCTCTCCAACCTGCAATAGATGTAACTGTTTGACCCCTTCCAGTTTGGATGTTTTTTTTCCTTCCTATTTGCACACAACTTATTGATAAAGATGTCATGGTTTAGTTGCCCCATCTGAGGAGCTTTTACAACTTTCTGGTTTTCTGCCCATGAACCTCTGAATGTTAAGAAATCATAAAGGATTGTCAAAACTTATGCAAAGCCTTGTATCAAAAACTGAGTTAAAACTAATGTCATAAACCAGACTTCCCAGATTACCATTTAATGAC
Organism: Alaudala cheleensis; assembly: GCA_013398995.1. Lineage (NCBI taxonomy): Eukaryota > Metazoa > Chordata > Aves > Passeriformes > Alaudidae > Alaudala > Alaudala cheleensis. Next base: position 1,903,247 of record VWYE01005369.1, read on the forward strand.
ATATAACAGCTTCAAATGTTCTCTTTCCCTCTCTAGCAATATATTTATTGCCATGTACTGAGACAAGAACTGACACAAGGTACAGTAATAGCAACAATTCCACCACAGCTGATGAACACACTACTGCAAAGGATATTAGGAGAAATATCTGATAAAGTGTATGTTTTTGCAGACATCCAGGAAGTGAAGAATTCCACCATCACGTTTTTCAACATTGTGAAATGTTTGTTTCTTATTTATTCCTCATAAAAGGAAATAGTCCAGAGGAGAATTGATGGAGGAGAATCCCTTACTCTCCTTTCTGTGAAGTACTCTCCCAAGGCAGTAGAGTCTTATCTCATGCAGGTGTTGTTATGTTCATATAACATCTGAGTCCTCAAATGGATCTACTATTAGAAAAACTACCAAGTAATTGCAGAGAATGGAACAGTGGTGAAGTCAGTAGTTTTTCTCACATTCAAAGTGAAAGGAGATAATAGCAAAAATCTCCAAAATGTCTCCTTACCAATAGCATCTCCATACAGTATGGAGCAATAGGAGCAAAACCTAAGCATCCTACCACCTTGTTCTCAGTATCTGACACAGGCTTGGTCCAGTACATTAAGGCAACAGTAAAGATGCATTTATGGTGTATAAAATTGCCATACCTCTGATTAGTTTTTTGCTGTATGGAATAAGTAGTATGGTAAACCTAATTTGCAATGGTATAACTAGAGCCGAAGCACAGTGGTACTATTAAGATTACAGAAACAGTGGAAAATAATAAAATTACATCCATTGCTCTTAGAGCTGCTGGTAAAGGACTATGTTTAAGTAAACTTTACAAGGTTATTGAAACTAGATTAGATGCCTTTGAAAAAAAGAGTAAACAAAACACATTGAGAAATGAAGGTAGCTGGAAACGAAAGTTACGATGGAAGTGTACTTGTTAAATGACTTTCACATGTCAGAATTCTGCCCAACCCTGAAGTGCTACCAGAGTGCATGGCCATACCAGGGATTTTAATTTTCAAACAGAAGCAATGAAGCTGGCCATCACACCTGAGTATGAAAGATAAAATCAATAAGCTTATGATGGAAAACTTGAAGATATGGACAGGATCAAACAAAAACAGCTCAGGCCAATGAAAGGACTGTGTGCCTTATAGACTAGCTGTCCACTTTTTCTGATTATATCAGCTTGTCTATTTAAAAAATACCCACTACCAGAGGAATTTGAGTTCTATACCTGTTAACTATTATGGCTTTAAAACTCCCTCAGAAGACTAGTAAAAATTCTACTTTCTGCATTCTGATCAGGTGCACAAAGATGAATAGAAGTAATAATTTTACTTCAACTATGCTCAGAAGTCAAGGTTCCTCCTGGCTTTCAGAAAATCTTTTGTATGGCCAGTATGTCATTTCTGACAGTACTTGGAAAACAGAGCAGCAAAAACCTAAATATATGAAGAAACACAGAACTGGCATGGAGCACTCCATTTCAAGCCAGCCCTGAGATCAAAGGGCCATATTTTACAGCTTGTAGGAGAATCCATGGGAAACAGAAAGTGGAGCTGCAACTGCTGCAAAAACTGAATTAACTGTCTTGAATGGTTTGTCTTCCCTGGGAAAAAAATAAATGAGGGAAGGCAGAAATAGGGCAGTCAAACATACTGGAATTTTTTTCAAGATGTGGTGTTTTCTCTCCCTTCAGAGATTTCCTCATAAACCTTGAACACTGTCACCTCCTTCAGACAACTCCCTTCATAGTAATGAAGGAGTAGAGCACCCCACATCTTTCAGATTTGTAGTTATTAAAGCATAATGAGAGTTAAATAAGATCATTTATTCTACTAGTTAAAAAGAACAAATCCCTCCCTCTATGCTGTTGGGCTTTTTGAAGTGGGAGTGAAAATCCCACATGAAAAACCCCCAAACTCTGACAATTAAAGCTATTAATGACGTATAAAAATTGCCCTTTTGAGGTGTTACTTTTGTATCCACCATTCTCAAACTAGAAAAACATTAACTGCATCTGAAGATCATGATGGACAGGATGTAACTATGAGCAAATAATTGCTCCAAGCAAAGGAACCTCGATATATTTTTTCCATGGCAATACCAGAACTAAAAAGGAGGCTGTGACAGCTTTTCAGTGCTCTGGAGGTTTTGTACAGTCGTTCATCACCACTGTACCTGCTCCATTATATTTTCTTCAAGGTTTATTTGCATATATCTAAAATGGAAAAGGAGCAAGCACATATCACTCTTCTTCACTTCGATGCTGGATATGTGTTTGGATCCAGAAGTTTCAGATTATTATTTACCATATAGTGGTAACCTCAGTTACTGTTATGGGCTGTACCATATCTGTGAAAAAAAGATACACAATAATAATAACGAGGTTGATTTCAGCCCTTGACATCTTCAAGGTACTTTTGAAGATGAACAGTAAACTGGTAAGCCAAAGAGAGAGAATTCTTCCTGCTGTGGTTTAAACTTTGAGTGTGTTTGCCAGAAATACATGGAAATTATATCCTAAGCAGCAGCAGATACTTTTTTATTTTTTACACAATTTATATGGAATAAACTACTTTTTAAGATGCAGAGGAAGAATTTTTCTATTTAAAGCATATATTTTTGTCTTCAGCTATTGAGCTATTACTAATGGGACTTGATGTCACCCACAAAATCATTATTTTATGGGAAACTTGAGTGCATTACAATGTTATTTTACTAAGATGCGTAGATCTTCCTATTTTTCAGAAAAATTACATGAAACCTTTTATGTCAGTAAGTTACATATTGCTAGCCACAAAGAGCTGAAACAAGCTTTTGTGTCTCTGCATTTCCTTTCTATTTGGCAGAAAGTAAAATGATTTTGTTAAAAATCCCTCATTAACTTATGCTCATCCACTTCTCACTATAGATTGGCACAGAAAAGGTTCTAGCATGTGTGCTATACACTGAAAAATGCTTTTCATTGATACCTTGATTTTGTATAAATTATGCATGTGCAGTACTTGAACCATATACAATTGCATAAAACTGAATGCAAATGAGTGCTCTTGAGCAGGAGCCCACTGGGAACATTGGCATCTGAAACATGAGCCCACCTCTGGTGCTCTCTCCTGAACTGCTCTCCCTGCAGTTTTCCTGGGCCAGCCTTGTCCATGCAGGTGGCAATCATGTGACAGCAAGCTTCAGCAGGTTCAGGTCTGAATCATAAATCTCTCATTAACCCTTTGGTTTTTTGCAGAGCAGACTTCCCCATCAGTTAATATTCAGATCTGTGTGCTTCATAACTGACAGTTCTGAATATATTAGTATGATCTGCCAGTTTTATAGCTGTAACTAGCACAGAGACACAGCTCAACTTTGTTCTGACAGCTTTCACAGAACATTTTACACTGAAAATATTGCCTAGATGAGGGATTAAAGTAAGAAAGTTGTCTTGGGCTTCTCTGTACTCAGTGGAGAGACAACCCTCACTCAGAAGCTTTTCATATAGCAATATCTGAAACTTTGCTCTTTGAACTTGTTTCCCTTTAACCATAGGGAATATAATTAAAACACAAGAATACTACCTGAAAATTTTACAGAGAATAGCTATTTGTGTGTTAGTAAAGATAGTAGGAACCCTTTGGCCAAAAACCATCAAGCATGTTGTGATTTGAGTCAAGATTTCAAGAGTTAATATTAGTTTTTCTTTCAAGGTAACTGCAATACACTCTTCACAATTGTTGCAGTTTTGAAATGTTGCACATAGTGTGCTAAGAGACTCTCAGTTTAAAAATAACAGTAAACCAAAGAAAGTGAAGTAACTTTTAATTCCCTTTTTTAAATGTGCATTTGAATTTAATACAATCTGTAAGGCACTCTCAGAATAAAAAAAAAATTAAATTAAACATTCTTTTCCAAATAAGGACAGTTACAAGGCAATGGTATGCACATAAAATATAAACGTATCTGCAATTGATAAACAATGATCAGGTTTTGGATGCATTGGAAGGCAATGTCATTTCTGTATCATGACACTACTCAGAGTAAATATTGGCACTGTAAATTATTTCTCATTGGGGTTAGGAACTTTTATTCTCTTCATATCCCAGTAAAAAATAAACTCTTTAATAAATAAATATATAAAATAAATATATGCTATCTGGATATGTATAAATAGGTCCATTCTGAAGAAAAGTTCCATTTTTGACTATGTATTGACATCTAACATCCATCACTAAAATGGAGTCCATAAAACTTCACACATAGCTCTTGGGATTTATTACTATTTTATAGTCCATTTCTTTCTATTTCTTCCAGCCATTGTCTCATCCATATGATGTAGATAGCTCCTTGCTAATCTACAGGCCACAGGTAATCCAGGCAGAATTGTCAAGAGTTTTTTGTTTTTTTAATTGTTGTTTTAAGAAGTCCCACTTCCCCCTGGTGACTGGAGACCAAACCATTCAGCAAGTCTTGAGGAGGCTGATCCACATTCAGTTTCAAGGCTTTGTCTCCTAAATCCAGTAGTCAGAAAACAGAGGCTTGCCTTTCACCAGGTAGGTTCTTCACATCCAGCATCCCAGACCTCCGCAGGCTCCTCATGCTGGCACTGCCATGAAAGCATGGGCAACAGCTCCAGTTTGCTTTTTTTGCCAAAGCTGCCTCTTTGCTCAGCTGTATCCTAACACATCTTTGTACAGTTCCGGAACTCTTTCAGGATCCACAGGCCGGGGCAAGAAATGTGTGAATTTCTGGTGCCTTTTGGACCTCGCCCCATCTCTGGGAGTACCGTCTTTATTCAGTGCTACAAAGTACCTCCGCCCAGAATCCCCATGTTTGTACACATTGGATGAGTAAGTGTTGTACCAGTTTTCCTCAAATTGCTCCCTGAAGATACACTCAGAAGTTAGTTTCTCCTACAGAAAGAAAGAGAAAAGAAAAATAAGTTAAGCTGTCACTAGATATTTGAAGACATGAAAAGCAAATTATAAAAATAAACAAAATGCTTTAGGCTTTTTGTAGTCTTACTGCTAATTTAAATGTCAACAAACCAAACCCAAGAAGGTATGTAGACCTGACAATGACTGTGGAAACTTGGACCTGTATACCTACAATTTTGGATTTAAAAAATTATCTAGTTGACATTTACTGTAAAAAAACATTACTTATTTATGATTTATTTAAAATTCATCTGACTTGCAGGAATTATATTATGTAGAGTTCTGTCTTAGGATATCTACTGTTCTAGAAATGAGATTTAATAGAGGGACTCAGATGCAGCCTAACAGAGCAGGAAGGTATTTACATATTTCTTTGTGGTATGCATCACTTCTCACATTTTAAACTGAAATGACCACAACCAAAGGAAGTGGAGAAACAGAATATTTTATATGAAGATGCTTTAAAACTTGAAAGGAGAGTAGGACTGGTATTACCCTCATAGCTTTGCAAAAATCAATTCTATTTTGTTGAAGTATCCAAGGCTACACTGTGTATACAAAAATACATTACACATATCAACAGGAAAAGATGTTAGTGTTTTGAAAGCTCAGATTAACTTCTTGAGGGGATTGCATTGTATTAGGAAGCAAGCAAACCAAAACCTAAAGATGTATGAGCTGATACGAAAGTGGTACTTACAGAGCCATAGAGTTCTCCCTTCTCATTCATTCCAAGGTAAAGGCCACTGTCCACACCTCTAATACTGACCAGTCCCACTGCCACACTGATGAATTCAAGGATACCTGAAATAAAAAATTGCTTCAGTTAATTTTGTAACCATAAAACACATAGCATCCAAAAACTCAATGGAAAACAAGTAGAAAATGCACATACTATAGTAAATGCGGCCCAGTTTCTCTGAAATTTCAAATACTATGTGAAAAGGTACACAACATTCACAGAAAAGCAGTCTGAGAAGCCTCATCTAGGAATATGAATCCTATACCACTTAAGAAACTTGCTAAAAACGTTGAATATTAAAGGATTTTATTCAGCACTGAGACTAAAGCCATTAATACCATGCTGTTGGAGTCTTTAATGATTGTACACTATTTGCTAAACTGCCTACTCAAATATTGGAAGATCGCTTTGAATAACCTGAAAATATACTTTACTACTTCTACAGATTTATCTTAAAAATACACATCCATTATTAGGTCGTTTGAATGGAAATCAAAGTACAGATGTGAATTTTATATAACAGAATCTACCCACAGAAAAGTGTTTGCTAGACATCTTATCTAGCATATGGGCCCACACCTCTTGACACAACTTGCTATCTTTAGTGCAGGCTTATTAAACACATAAAATATGCTGCTTTTTTTGCTACTGTTTGGATTATAACATTATTTATATTACATTTGCCCAAAAATGTAATATATATTAATAAAGTATTTGAGACATGAGGTACTATTTGAAGACTGAATTTGGCAAAGGTAAGCCAACATACTTAAGCAATTGATATGCACAGATTACAGCACATCCAAAACATGAAAGAAAGGGAATGTGTGAACTGGCTTTTTGGAGGTTGTTAACAATGTAAATAAAGCCTCAAAAAGAAGTGCCAGAATCAGATCTAAGATATTGCTGTTCAGCAGCAAAACCACAAAACATTTTTAAAAACCCTGAATCCAAGGTAAGTAGTGTTAAATAGTGCAGCTGATTATGACTTTTTGTCTGTTTACTATTTATGATTTCCGGACAATTTTCACTCTCAGACAGATGGACTATATGGGTTGTAGAATAATTTTAAATGTTTTCAATTTTAACTGAGCTTTGGCAGGTTTCTTAGTTGTATTAACAAACAGCAAAGTAAGTCCTTTACAAAGAATAAGCATTAAAAACTGTATCACACATAAATCATCCTAGTTTTCCAGTTCATAAAGCACAGAGTCCCATAAAAGATTTGGAGGCATTTTATCTTCCTGATATCATTTTCAAAGCCACTCTTTTCCGAAAGCATAATAAGCAGGTGATATAACCCACAAAGAAACCACATCAGACAAACCTGCCAAGAGTAGTGGTAGAATAAAGGTAGTGCAATTCTTAAAAGCCCAGTAAATGTTAGATCTATAGCTAACTTGATTTTCCTTTTAAAGTAAAGATTTATTTCATGTTTACATGCTGTAGGAAATCTTCCTTCTGAGAAGAACTGTCTGTTTGACTACTGCTCTTCTCCTTCTTGAAACATCCCTGTGTTATAAAAGCAATTAGGAGCCATTCCAGCAGATTGCTTTGACTATTGGCAGGATGATAGGAAGCCCTTTAATCACTTTTTTACAGCTGCTAAATCAATACACACCAAAACTCACATGTAGTTGACAACAGCAGGTTTGTTCAAATGTCCAGCTTCTACAACCACTATTTAGGATTTACTCTCATATCACAGGAAATGTTTATGTTTTGGGGTTGTCTTCACCTCCTTTGAGTTTATTGACAGAGAAAGCTGGCTGGGAAGCATTATAAGCACTTTATCAAAGAGGCATCTTTGACTCCTCTGCTTCAGCTTTATGTGTGAAGCAAAGCAGTCTTATGCAGCCTAAGGATCAGCCTGCCCAAGTTTGTGACCTATGCTGTTTTACAAAGGCCCAAGAAGCTCCAATACCAACAGTGACTACAAAAAGCATCAGTCTGACTCTCAACCATTCCCACTAAACTTACCGGTGTATGCACGTGCTTACAGACCCCCAGCACAGGCTGAGCAGCGCCTATCTCCTGACTCACTACCCTGCCCTGCTGCAGACCCCACGGTCAAACGCCGGAGGGTGAAGCCTTTTTGTTCTGAGGACTCATCCACCTGCCTCAGCATCACCAGCATCACATCTCCCTCCCAAGAGCACGACCGCTCCCGCCCAGGTAAACACAGAGGCGCTTACACACACACCCCCACACACGCACACGCGGGGCCGTGCCCCGGCCGCCTACCGAAGAGGCTGTGGTCCTGGCGGGTGCCGCGCACGCTGCCGTCGGGCAGGATCTGCAGGTGGAAGCCGGTGCGGCAGTACAGCTGTCGCCGCCGCAGGATGCCCTGCAAGTGCGCCAGGTCCGCCGCCGCTGCCGCCGCCGCAGCCGGGGCGCGGCGCTCCCCCCGCTCCGCTGGGGCGAGGCGGTCCCCGAGCAGCGCCGGGCGCTCCCCGGCGGGCGGCAGCAAGAAGTGGGCGCCTATGGGCTGCCCCAGACCGTCCAGGCCGCCCAGGAAGCCGCCCACCTCGGCCAGGGGAGCCATGCGGGCGCGGGGCGAGCGGGCTAGGGCGCGGCGGCGGCGNCAGCCGGTCGCTGGCGGGCGCGCACACGCGCGGCGAGGGCGGGGGCGCGGGAGCGGGCGCGGCCCCTGCGCGGAGGGGAGCGGAGCGGGCAGCGGGGGACGGGCGGGAGCTGCCGGAGCATTACGTGGACAGGTGCAAGGAGAGGCAGGAGGGAAGAAGGAGAAAGGGCGTTACCTGAGGGTTAGACCTGCCCAGACACACATGAAAGAAAAAACCCGAAGATCTGACAGTTTTACTCCCTGTTTCTGAAACGCTAATAAAATGTACATGCATTACGCTTCCCTTTTATCACTTCAACTACAAGGCGGGGAATTTCTAAAGAAATTGGCATAGTCAGGGAGGTGCTTTCCCCTCTGCAAATTCTCCCTCGCATTTAATTTATCATTAATGTGACACTAAACTGATCTATAGTACTTGGGTATTGACATGAGGTCTTAAAAAGATAAATGGGCAGCCCCATCGTTTTGGATAAATATCTTCAAAACTTGCAGAGAAGAAGAAAGAAAGATACAGAGGTGGCTCATCTAATCCATCTTCTCTGGGGTTTTTCATTGGGCCTGTAGCCAAGGTCTGTAAACATCATAAATTAGCAATATCATCTACTGAGAGATCCCTGTTGTACTTCTACAATGTTTTGAATCAGTTTGGGACTTCATTGCCCTGTTCCAGATGAGCATATGGACTTTTTGCATCCCCAGCGTAGAGTGGTTCACACAGGAAATATGTTTTGGTGGAAAACATATTCACCAATGGTAAAACAACGCTACTTTAAATCTAAGAGCTTGACTTTTGCCATCTTTCCTGCTTTTTCTGTAAAGTCTATTGAATTTTAGGGCTTAAATGGCATGACCTATCTCAGCATCTAAGATATGCAGTTCTTTGCCAGTGTTAAAACATGGTATTAGAGTATAAAATGTAAAGATCTTTCATAGTTAGTTCTTTCAAAAGTTCAAGAGAATCACTTGGTGGTTTAAGGTTTCGTTTAAACAAAAAACTTGCAGAGAATCATGAGAGATTAGTTCTCCAGTCTTGCTTCATGGTCTTTTCAGTCACAGTCTAAATCTGAGAGATCAAATGGATTTGACTGCTTACCTTTATTTGCTATGAAGAGTATAGGACTAATTAATTGGCAGGTGCTTTAAAGCAGGTAATGCGACACCTTTTCATCATTGCAGTCCTAAGTACTGCCCCTGTGTGCACCTGAATTATAAAAAGGCTGCTTTAAAGCAAGTGATTTACTGTGGAGGGATTTAAAACTGAAAAAATTAATGCTAAATACAATGATCAGATAAATCACCTCAGAGGAGAGCACAGGCAGACCTGTTTTGAAGGCAGTTACAGATAGATGTTATATTATTTTACCTTTCAGATAACAGAAGCCTGTCATGTGGTGGGACCCAAAAATCCACCATAATCGAGATTTCAAAGCACATCTGTGTAAACATTATCACATCAGTGTAAAACATCAACCAATGAGCTTTCTCTTTGAAGCAAATCTACTTAATTGTAGTGCTAAATCAAAGAAATACATCAAAGTTGAATAATCTATATGGCACCTATTTCTCAAATAGCCTGTTCACTGAATACTCAAATACACCAAAAACGTTTGAAATAAACATCAAGTATTTTTATTGACATGACTGGCAGGTCAAGATCAAACTGTTCATCACAGCTGTTAAGTTGCAGGACATGCACCAGGATGGTACAGTTAAATGGAGGAGGTATATTGTTCTAAACCTAAAGATGCTCCCATACAGATACTGTTCCTGGGTCCAACCACTGCTCTCAAGTCCTACAAAAGTAGAGCTGTCTATGGTTCAGAAAACGTCACTGTGTTCAGTAGAGGAAGGTTGGGGTTATTTTGAAGGAAAAAGAAGTCTTCAGCCATCACACACTGAAAGACCCTTATGTCTAAATCTTTCCTGTTATATAATGGAAACATTTAAAGTAGAGCGGAATACATAACACCAATCTTTTCTGAGTGGAGTCTTTAATGTCTGGGAACTAAACCGGTTATTCTGTTTTATAAAGTACCAGAAAAGTAACAAAAAGATAAGATTTTGTGTGTGTGTGTTTGCACTAGTCATGTGACAGGAAAAGATAACGCCAAAGATTTTTTTTTTTTTGCACCTTCTGAAACTATACCATGGGAAGTTAAATAATTTTGAAGAGTTTTTTTACAAGAGTACATAATTCAGCTTAAAGTATACGGTACAATCTAATCGACTGTACATATACTTCCTAGAGACAGCACTTTCAGTGTCATTGAACAAATATATATCTGGTCAAGTTTTTATTTCCATAGCAAGTAGTAGTCTATATAGTCTATAGACAATAAAATTACTGTCTATTTCCTAAGAACAGCATATTGTCATAAGCAAAACCTAGTGACTACCAAGGAAGTGGAGAATGTAATGGACTGACATCTTTCACAGATAGTCTGTATATATATGGAGAGACAGATCAATCTATACAACTCCTGTTAGCTATAAAAATTTAGGTCCTGCAATTTATTGCACCCTTGTTCATTTTAGAACTCTATCACAACAGTTTTGTGCCAGCCATAANTGCTGCTCATCAGCCTCGCGCGTGTGTATATATATACGGCGGTCCCCTGACATATGCTAATGAAGCCGCTGCGGGGAGGCCGCGTTTGAAATTGTAAACCGGCTCCCCCTCCGCTCGCACCTTCCTCTGATCTGCGGTGACGGCGGGGAGGGGGCTCCGGGCGCGCCCCCCGCGCGCAGCCGGTCGCTGGCGGGCGCGCACACGCGCGGCGAGGGCGGGGGCGCGGCAGCGGGCGCGGCCCCTGCACGGAGGGGAGCGGAGCGGGCAGCGGGGGACGGGCGGGAGCTGCCGGAGCATTACGTGGACAGGTGCAAGGAGAGGCAGGAGGGAAGAAGGAGAAAGGGCGTTACCTGAGGGTTAGACCTGCCCAGACACACATGAAAGAAAAAACCCGAAGATCTGACAGTTTTACTCCCTGTTTCTGAAACGCTAATAAAATGTACATGCATTACGCTTCCCTTTTATCACTTCAACTACAAGGCGGGGAATTTCTAAAGAAATTGGCATAGTCAGGGAGGTGCTTTCCCCTCTGCAAATTCTCCCTCGCATTTAATTTATCATTAATGTGACACTAAACTGATCTATAGTACTTGGGTATTGACATGAGGTCTTAAAAAGATAAATGGGCAGCCCCATCGTTTTGGATAAATATCTTCAAAACTTGCAGAGAAGAAGAAAGAAAGATACAGAGGTGGCTCATCTAATCCATCTTCTCTGGGGTTTTTCATTGGGCCTGTAGCCAAGGTCTGTAAACATCATAAATTAGCAATATCATCTACTGAGAGATCCCTGTTGTACTTCTACAATGTTTTGAATCAGTTTGGGACTTCATTGCCCTGTTCCAGATGAGCATATGGACTTTTTGCATCCCCAGCGTAGAGTGGTTCACACAGGAAATATGTTTTGGTGGAAAACATATTCACCAATGGTAAAACAACGCTACTTTAAATCTAAGAGCTTGACTTTTGCCATCTTTCCTGCTTTTTCTGTAAAGTCTATTGAATTTTAGGGCTTAAATGGCATGACCTATCTCAGCATCTAAGATATGCAGTTCTTTGCCAGTGTTAAAACATGGTATTAGAGTATAAAATGTAAAGATCTTTCATAGTTAGTTCTTTCAAAAGTTCAAGAGAATCACTTGGTGGTTTAAGGTTTCGTTTAAACAAAAAACTTGCAGAGAATCATGAGAGATTAGTTCTCCAGTCTTGCTTCATGGTCTTTTCAGTCACAGTCTAAATCTGAGAGATCAAATGGATTTGACTGCTTACCTTTATTTGCTATGAAGAGTATAGGACTAATTAATTGGCAGGTGCTTTAAAGCAGGTAATGCGACACCTTTTCATCATTGCAGTCCTAAGTACTGCCCCTGTGTGCACCTGAATTATAAAAAGGCTGCTTTAAAGCAAGTGATTTACTGTGGAGGGATTTAAAACTGAAAAAATTAATGCTAAATACAATGATCAGATAAATCACCTCAGAGGAGAGCACAGGCAGACCTGTTTTGAAGGCAGTTACAGATAGATGTTATATTATTTTACCTTTCAGATAACAGAAGCCTGTCATGTGGTGGGACCCAAAAATCCACCATAATCGAGATTTCAAAGCACATCTGTGTAAACATTATCACATCAGTGTAAAACATCAACCAATGAGCTTTCTCTTTGAAGCAAATCTACTTAATTGTAGTGCTAAATCAAAGAAATACATCAAAGTTGAATAATCTATATGGCACCTATTTCTCAAATAGCCTGTTCACTGAATACTCAAATACACCAAAAACGTTTGAAATAAACATCAAGTATTTTTATTGACATGACTGGCAGGTCAAGATCAAACTGTTCATCACAGCTGTTAAGTTGCAGGACATGCACCAGGATGGTACAGTTAAATGGAGGAGGTATATTGTTCTAAACCTAAAGATGCTCCCATACAGATACTGTTCCTGGGTCCAACCACTGCTCTCAAGTCCTACAAAAGTAGAGCTGTCTATGGTTCAGAAAACGTCACTGTGTTCAGTAGAGGAAGGTTGGGGTTATTTTGAAGGAAAAAGAAGTCTTCAGCCATCACACACTGAAAGACCCTTATGTCTAAATCTTTCCTGTTATATAATGGAAACATTTAAAGTAGAGCGGAATACATAACACCAATCTTTTCTGAGTGGAGTCTTTAATGTCTGGGAACTAAACCGGTTATTCTGTTTTATAAAGTACCAGAAAAGTAAAAAAAAGATAAGATTTTGTGTGTGTGTTTTTGCACTAGTCATGTGACAGGAAAAGATAACGCCAAAGATTTTTTTTTTTTTGCACCTTCTGAAACTATACCATGGGAAGTTAAATAATTTTGAAGAGTTTTTTTACAAGAGTACATAATTCAGCTTAAAGTATACGGTACAATCTAATCGACTGTACATATACTTCCTAGAGACAGCACTTTCAGTGTCATTGAACAAATATATATCTGGTCAAGTTTTTATTTCCATAGCAAGTAGTAGTCTATATAGTCTATAGACAATAAAATTACTGTCTATTTCCTAAGAACAGCATATTGTCATAAGCAAAACCTAGTGACTACCAAGGAAGTGGAGAATGTAATGGACTGACATCTTTCACAGATAGTCTGTATATATATGGAGAGACAGATCAATCTATACAACTCCTGTTAGCTATAAAAATTTAGGTCCTGCAATTTATTGCACCCTTGTTCATTTTAGAACTCTATCACAACAGTTTTGTGCCAGCCATAAATTTTTAATGATATAATAAAATTTTGGAAAGGGAAAGCAAACATTTGGTGGAACAAAAACCACGGAGTAGCACACCAAGGGATATGTCCAGCTGGAGATACCTATGTGTCATGACCAGTTTCAGATTCTTCCTAGATTTGGACACAAAAATAGGGTTCTCTGCTTTCAGGAAGGCAAGCACAACATGCACAAGTTACACCAAGTGCCTTTCTAAGCACTGCAAGTCTGAGTGAAAAAGGTGTTTCTTTGTGCAGAATTCACTAGGAAGAACAGAACCTTTTGAAGGCTCCATGTATGAGTTAGGCCATAATCTGATTATGTAAAGTCTTTAAAATGCAATACATGCAGATTTAAAAAACACTGAAAGCTCTCTCTTCTAAACAGATACAGTAGCAGGTATATATGCATGTATACATACATGTATGTTTATATTTAACTATTCAAGAAAACTCAGACGAGGAAAAAGCAATGATGAAATTTTTTTCCTATTGGAAGGAAGTTCTACATTTCTTACACCTTCATGCTTTGTATTATTTCTTTAATTGAAGACAGAAATTCATAGGGCTTTTTAAGATTCATGATTTTGCTGTCTGTGTTTTTGTGGACACACATGAATAAACCCCTCTATATGCAGAATGGAACAGAGAAGCTATTGCAGTGAGCACAGATTTACGTGGCTACATCCAGATAGAATAGATTGTTTCCATATATCAATATTCAAATGCCTCATTTGGCAGCTTTTTTATTCATCCTGTAAGTGAATCATTGGATTAAAAGAACCTTAATTTATTTAAATTACATGCTCTCTGAATTTGTGCATACAAGATGTTCAGACAGCTGATGTTTTTAGACTTGCTGCACAAATAAATTTTGCTCTTGTTCCTAAGCAAACACCTTACCAGGGAAGGTCTGCCTAAAATTACCTGGGTGTAAGTAGCTGCAGATGTGAATTGGATTTTTGAAGTGAAAGAAATTTTAGCCTAAAGGTGTTATTGAAAAGTCAGTGGCTAACTAATTTCAGGGAAACAGTGTGAACAGGGAGATAACTCATGGTTCATGACTACAGTTCAGGCAGTTGATGAGCTCTTAACAGGTTTATTTTGGGACCCCACTCTGACCAAAAGTGATTTCTCTTCCAGATAAACCAAAAAGGTAGACTATTTTAAAAAGTTATTGTATTGGTGAATGATGTCTCCTAATGAGGCAGCTAGAACCGATAAGATCCAAAAGCCACATTCTACAAAAGTTTCCAGGCTGGATGTTTAGTCATGTACTTGCAAGGAAAGTACTTGTGTTTCAATCATGCTAAGCATCAGCAACTATTATTGCCTTGACTCCTAAAGGCTGGTCTCAACATTGGCCTTTAGTCATTTAGTACAGAGATGTAACTCAGACTTGCAGACAAGGATTTTGCCTGGGAGTCATACATACAAAATATTAATAAAACAAAGCAGTAGATTATTTAATTTTTTTTTTTTTGGTAGTTGGGGATAATTAAGTCAAGGGAATTACCTGATAAATGAATTGGCTTACAGTATTCTAAAATTTTGAAAGAAATGCAGTAAATCTACCATTCTGCCCAGATACCTGCCATTCCAGCCATGGTTCTGTGGTAACTCAACCTTGGCCATGCTTGCAGTTGCATCATCTAACAGATTGTTGGTTGACAAACATGGCCACACTTACCCCTTGACACATATCATAACCACTGACTGTAACTGAAAATCCATGTGAGTGTCCGGAAAGGTATTGTGATTTTCCGTGTATTTTCCGAAATCTTGTTCATAATAATATAAAAAGTAATTAGAGATTTAGGAGGGGAAAGGGTAAGTGGCTGAAACTGGGAGAAAATGTACTTATGTAAAGAAGAAGATTACTGAGACTGTACCATTGCAAAATAATGCCAAAAGGTGTGCTGTGTCCTGAAATGTTTGTGTGCAGTTGATAAAGTTTCAAGGTAATGTAGGTGGTGATGCAGGGTGTACCATGGAAGAATGCCCTAACATGAAATGCCTGTCAAGATTTATTACCCATTAGCATCAAGTAGAAACAAAAGACCGTGCTCATCTTTCACAACTGGTCTTTAACTAGTTCTTGGTTATGCTAAGGAAGCTACCAGTCGCCAAGAATATTTCTCAGAGAAGAGGCTGTTGACATGGCTAGGACACATCGCGGCATCGTGCGGCACATCCCCCCGAGCGCAAGGCCACG
>VWYE01005369.1:1919351-1983712 GCA_013398995.1 Alaudala cheleensis
GGAGCTGGGCTGGGCGGCGGCGGGGGCGGCTCTCGCCGGGTTCGCGGGGTACCGGCTGTCCGAGCGGCGGCGGGAGCCCTCCCGGGAGCCGGCGGCCGCCGAGCCGGGCGGGGCCCGGGCGCTGCTTCCCATCCCCGTGGCGGCCGCTGCCAAGGAGACGGTGACGGTAGGTGTGTGCGCGCCCCTTCGCTGGGAGCCGGCTCTGCCGGGGGCGGCTCTCCGGGAGGGCGCTCCCGGGATGTGGCGCAGAGGTGACCCTGCGTGGAGCCAGCCCCCGGGCCCGGGAGGCGAGGCAGGGCCCCAGCAGGAGCTGTCACCCCTCGGGAGAGACGGGCTGTCACCGGAGCGCGGCCGCGGGCACTGGCGCGCCTTGGCTGCGCCTCGCTGCGTGAACCCTGCCTTTCGCCTCTGGTGCTGTCCTAGTGTAATCTGTCTTTAATAGCAAACGCTGGTTTGCAAATGAAACAGCACCTGGCAGCGTAAACCCTGAGTTCCGATATATACGTAGGACAATTACCTTTCTTATATAAATTTCCTCTAAAGTGAAAGGTTTACGCTGAACTTCTTAAGAAGTTACAGCATTGTGACAAATAACGGTTCACTTGGACTGATTCAGCGAAAACACCGGCTGAGTAACCTGGGGTGACAAGAAACAGTTGACATTAACCTGGAAAATAAAGTTTCCTGTGATAAGGATGAACTCCTGCACTGCAACCTATGTAACATATATTAATCATAGGGTTGGGGTTTTTCATTTAAGAGTGTCGAGAGCTGTGATTAGGCAGTTTGTCAGTGGCATCTGCTAAGACTGGAAGCCAGTGGTGCAAATAGCCTGCTTTTGCTATGGGTTTATTTTATACTGTTTTTGAAAAAAGAATCTACATTTTTGCAGTGGAGGCCTTGTGCGTGAGTATGAATGTTGTTCACCCTTTTGCCCTGCATCGTTAGTGGAAAGGCAGATTCTGTTGGTGGCATGAAGGGAAGTTCAATCTGGTATTTTTGATTATTCATAGTCTTGTATCTGGAGTGTGTTACTGTAGCACAGAGGACGGAAGACAAACTGTTTCAGTTTTTCAGTGTTTTGATTTGACAGAACTTTAGATTGTTTTACTTATCCAGTCTTAATGGTTAGTTTCCTTTAGACAGAAGTGTTGCTGCTGTACCTGTGAAAAGTCAATTAATTTACTTGGATGATGATTATGAATTTTCACACACATCACTATAAAAACATTGAGGTTGAAAATTAAGAACTAAGTTTATATTTTAATTAATGTAAAACTGAAAAAAGAGTATAAAATGTAATACCTATGTATACCTATTTTTTGAAGGGAAACACTGTCTTGAAGCACCTTTCTTCTGTATGGAAAAGGGCTCAAATTAATTTGGTTTTCTATTTGCATAGCAGAAAATTTAAAAGATTTACTTGAAATATGTCCAGTCAGATTGTATGGACTAAATCTGGACTGACATCTAAGAATATTAGTTTTATGTTGCAGGTTTTTATTTTTGAATAAAAATAAAATTTTGATCTAACTGATTTCCAATTGCATGTCTGTGTGCTCAGGATTCCTGAAAAAATATCCTTTCAATTGAAGCTCCCTAAAAATGAGGATCAAATACCTGTGGAATTTTTGGTCTGAGGTAGTGGGTTCCTGTGCTTTTTTAATTATTAACTCTTGTTCTGCAGAATGGCTTGTGGGGAAAGACCATCATTTGAAAGCAGATCTAGGCAGGGAACTACCACAAGTGGTTTGACCATGAGCTCTATCTGTGATCCATTTATAATTGCCCTCTAGATCTGTGATGAGCACCAACTCTTTCACTGCAGATTTCTAAAACATCTCCAGAGATGGAAGAAAGGGTGCAGATACTGTGTTCAAATTGTGTCAAATGCTATTCGTGGTATTCTGCAATGTATTGTATTGTGACATCCTTTGTTAGAAGGCTGAATTAGTGTTGTCTGAGTGGCAGTAACTTTTTTAATTCCTGATTTTGAGTGCTGAGCCTTCAACTTTAATAGTGTATAACAGTTGAAAAAGTCTGATAACTTCGAAAGTGGAAAATTCTGTCATGAAAAGTCATAAAGGTGTCAGTCTTACTAGGATTAAGGTTGTAGCTCTTGGATTTACTGCAGAGTGTGTTTAGAGTAATCATTGGAGAATGATAACCTGCATCTTCTGTATAGATGAGTTTGATGGAGTGTGATGCATGTTTTGCTAGGATATTTTTACAGTTTTATCAGGTACTGGCCAACAAAGAATGATGAGGCTCAAATATCTTGGAATCCTCTCCAGCTGCTTTTGGTTGTTTCTTTATTCCTGATGCATAAAGTCTGACACTGTTTTGTGGGGTTTTCTAGGTTTATCCTTACCTCACTCCCATTTCCCTAGTTCCCCATTTCGTTTCCAGTCTCAGGCTGCTTTTCATTCCACCAAAGCAAACCATGCAACAGGTTTTCTTTTTCCTCCCTCCTTTCAAGCCAAACTCTTCTACTTCATCCTGATATTTTCATTTGCATGTTTTTTCCTTAATCATTCCTCTAGCAGCATGCTTTTGCCAAATGCTATTTACTTAGATCATTGGAAGCAGGAAGTGGTGTATCTGCTGTCAGTGTCTTGGTATAGAGATCTACAGCAGCTGGTAGAAGCAATTACACCAAATGTTTCTTCCATCACCCCTGGGGGACAGAATAACCACTAGAAAAGACCCCAGTACTGACAGTAAAGGGACCAGCCCTTGCAAAACCTAAAATCCTCTCCTTTAAGACGTAGGCAGCCATAATAAATGGATTTGTATAAACATAGACTTGTCAGAGAGTCTTAATTTTTTTGTAAGAGTTCTGGGGGGAAGATCCATCTCCTTCTATAGATTTTTTGTTACAGGTTTTTTAAAAAATCCATTCTGAAACATTAATTGACAATGGATAATTTAATTTTTAAAGGTTAACACGTAGTGAGTTTATAACTGGAAACAGTATCACAGTCCAAAGTATTCAGATGTTCAGAGTAGTTATGTCTGTCTCACCTCTAGCATTGTGGTTAACCTTGGCCAGCAGGCACCACACGGTACCACACAGCCACTCCCTCATCTCCTAGCAGTGGGATGGGAAAGAGGCTTGGAAGTGTAAAAGTGAGAAAACTTGTGGGTTTGGATAGAGACAGTTTAAAAAGCAGAGTAAAGGCCACACAAGCAAAGGAAAATAATCCATGCAAATAAAGCAAAACAAGGAGCTGATTCACTGCTTCCTGTGGGCAGGCAGGTGTTCAGCCATCCCCAGGCAAACAGGGCTCCATTATATGTAACAGAGACTTGGGAAGACAAATGCACTGAATGAATGAATTTCCTTTGTCTTCCCCAAAGCTTTTATTAGCAAGCGCAATTATTGTATGGTATGGAATCCCCCTTTGATAAGTTGGGGTCAGTTGTCCCAGCAGTGTCCCCTCCCAGCTTCCTGTGGGCTTCCAGATGACTCAGTAGTGGGACAATGTGAGAAGCAGGATGAGCCATGACACTGTTCCAGCGCTGCTCAGCCACAGCTGAAACCTCTCTGTGTTATCAACACTTCTGGTCACAAATCCAAAACATAACACCATACTGACTGCTGTAAAGGAAATCAACTATCCCAGCCAAAATCAGTACAATACCTGGTATTGAACTCCCGTATGTCCTTTTTACTTCTTCAGAGGAATTTTTGTAAAAGTGTAGTAAGTGAAGTGACCTTGTTTCATCCAGGCAGCTCCAGTGGACAGCAGAATAGTTTTCTGATACTCCCAAACACTAAAAAATAAGGGTTAACCTAGTTTACATTTTGACTCTCAAAGAACAACTTTCTTTTCTGGCAGGCCACCTGCTTCCAGATAAAGTTCATATGGCCTGTGAAAGTATTTTGAGAGTTGTGCTAGTCCCAGTTAGTATCCCTACAGCTGACTTTTCTTCAAATTCTGTCATTGAGTTGAAATAATGCTTGGCAGTAGTGACAGAATATTTAAGTGTATAAAGTTATCATATATATCTTGGTAGTTGGTTGCTTTGTCCTACTACTGTCTTCTAGGATTTATGAGCCAGGAAATTTTAAAAGGAATTTTAGAGTCCAGAACTAATAGTGATGATTACACAGATGTTGATGGGACACCTTTTTGACCAGTTCAGAAATGAGGCACATCATTTGAGACTAACTGGAAAAAAATTGTATTTAAGACTTGTAGAGAAACAATGTGTCAAAATGGTCTGCATATCTGGCTCTATTCACTATGAAATTATTACAGTGTGAAACCTGATCAGCAACAGATTTATGAGCTTATGTACAGATGAGTAAGAAAATGCTGTTTGCCAGAAGTCAAGTAAGCTCTGAAATGTGTCACCAGCCTGGGGTCTGTGGTGTGGCAGATTATTTGATCAGACAAAGATCATGGGGTCAGTGCAAAAGTATTCTTGCTTGACCAAGCGTAACACTTGAGGTGTTCTGGTGGAAAGTAAGATTTGCTACAGAAGCTTAGCATGAAGCTAAGCTCCCTACAGGATTACCTTTTCACAGATATTTTCTGAGAATAACCCTGGACCCAAGGGCTTTATATATGATTACTTGGAGTGAAATTTTGGACACTATAATAAACTGGCAGTTTTAATTCCAGGGGTGCTGGCACAGAACATTTCAGAACCAAAGTAAAATTCTGCACTCAGAGCTGCTAGTTTTGTGTCTGAAGGTTTTGGTGAAGACTGGGAGAGCTCTGCTAGCTGACAGCTCCTTTAAAGTTTAGGAGATAGTTATGCAGAGCAAGAATATGTTTTAAAGAACTGTTATTTTGACAGAGTGACAGAGTTCCTCAGAGGAGTTACTATTTGTCTTCTTCCAGAGATTCAGTGACATTAGTAAAACTTACTAAAATGATCTTGGAAATACCAGTGATGCATCTTGGTACTCCTAAGAAACCTTTTATGTAATCATGTTGTCATTATGTAAAGGTAGTGAACTCCAGGCTGCTGTTTATTTTTGGGGGATATTCTCTGCAAATCACTTCCTTCAGAGATGATTTAGGAATTTAAAGAGGGGCAGGGAGAGACAGACACAGACTGTGTACTTCATCAAATTTTTTGAAGGCACATTAATTTCCAGGAGAAGGTAGCTATACACCTGAGGTGTTTCCAAAGGCTTTTTCCCTAGTATCTCAGCAGTACTGTCAAACTCCCACTTTATGAAAATACTCAAAGGGTCAAGTGTTTTTGTAGCATCACATTTGTAAGTGCATTACATCATGTATTTCCATCTCTGTGAAATGAAGAATGAGGGAGGAGGCTGTCCTGCCTGTTCAAAGAGGATGCTTTTCCAAAAGATGCATAAGCATCACTTTTCCAAAAGCCACCTGCAGCAAATACTATTTCATAAGTATTGTGCAATTGCCAAATGTATAAAGATGGTTTGCTCTTTTGGCTGAAGGTTCTTACTAGCATAATTCTGAGAAGGATACTGCTTGCCAGCTGTAGTGAGAGCCATGCTGAAGGTCAAGGAAGCTTTACCTTTTGTCATTAACTCTGTGTTCCTCCTAATGTTTAAAAAGGATGGAGCATGGTTGGGATGGGCAGATATAGCTACTAGTGTGTTTCAGTGTTTTGTGCAGTGAAGGATATGGACATGTAGAGCTGGATATACATACTGACTGAGGCTTCTTGGAGATCTGCTATAGGTGGAGTGGGTCCCCTAATGCAGGGACTGATATATTAGTTACATTGTTACCCAAAGGATTTCCTGTGACAGAGTTACATCTGAATGTGGCCCTTTCTACAGCATTTTAAACACATTCCAGCTTCCTATGCTTGTAAATACTTAAATATAATAATGTCCTTAACTCAGTGAAGCAGGATCAGCTAACAGAATTGTTGGCTAATTCATCTAAGTACTCTGCTAGAAATACAACTTCAGTAAGCATCAAAACAATTTTGTCTACTTTGGGATTTTCCCACACTGGGAACCTGACGGTTAACCTTTTGGCCACCCAGCATGAAACAGAATTGTGCTACTTTTATCTACATGGGAGCAGATTAAATAAGCCTGAAGTCAAATATAAACGAAGGAAGTTAGGAACAGCGTTGCTTTGAAAACCTTTGTATTTTAATAATTTGCACAGATTCTCATTGATGGAAGACAGATTACTTTGCAAACAAAAATTCAAAGAAAGTTCCTCACTTGATATAAATTAAAGATTAAACTACTGTAGCAAACGTATTTTTGACTGCAAGCAAAATGTACCTTTAGTAGTAAATGTTGGCTTCTTTAGCTAAAACAGACTCTCCTTTATGTCAGTTGGAAAAAGCAAGAGAACACTGATTTGACTTGGAATAAAGTTGTGAGATTTTACGTGATACTGCTGGAGCTTTTTGCCTCACATGCAGAATGTGTATTTTTAACTATTTGTTCTGTAAAATGTTTTGAATTTTTTGTGGATACTCTCAGGATCTGGGAATTGGACTGTTATTCTGGTTTTCAACAATGGATTCTTGTAGATTACTTCTGCAGAGCTTGTAGGTATCACATTTTTAATTTCCAAAAATCCTCTGGCTGGCATTTAAGCTTATCTCTAGATATTTTTTCACAGAATAAAACTTGCTTTTTACTGACCTAATGTTACACAAGACTAACACTTGACAAAGAAAATTTCTTTTGTGTTTTTTAATGAAAAGAGTAATGCGTTACTGCTTTATCTTCTGTACTTTACTCCCAGGGAATTTGGGCCATATCATTGCCATTTTTTTGATATTTTCAGATAGTTCAGTTTCATAACTACTGCAAAATTCAGTTATTTCAATGTCACTGTGGGCTTGTGCCCTGTGTTAGGCCTTGCATTGTGTTATGACAATGTAATGTTTTTGCATGGGTTTCATTGGAAGGCCATACAAGTTAATTCATGTCATACCAGATTCTGAAAGGAAATGTTTCTGAGGTAAGACAGCCAGTAAAATGAATATGGGATATGGGACCAGAAATAAAGATTAGCCTGTGCTTCAAGGAGCTTCAAGGAGTAAATGGAGACCTTTGGTGAGAACGCCAGATTTTTAGGGCATTTTGACTTGTTTCTGTTAATAGACACTATACATGAAAGATGAACCCAAAATAGGAATGGGTTTTAAATACTGAATTTGCTTGATAAAGAGTCTAGATTTTCTTCACTCAAGTTTTTGCTGTGAATAGAGGGAAAAAATACTGAGGAGTGTCACTCTGAGGTTCTGTAAGGAATACTTTCAATGTTGATTGGCTTAAAAATGTCTACTGTCCATAGCAAAAGTCTTCATCTAAAGGACTACTGTTTTGTGATACATGTGGTGGTATTATTACAAGTAGAGCTTTGAAACATGTTAGTGATAAAGCATTATCATCATGTTTTCATTTACAAAATAAATTTGAAACTTTTGAGGCCTTTTCCAGATATTTTAGGCTATTTGTATTTTGTTTGTAGCACAGATTGACAACAGCACACCCAATCTCTGAGTGATACTCTCCGTTCAGAGAAGTACCCTGCCAAATTGCTATTTGGTCTTCAATTTAATTTTTACTTACCTTGTTTCAATAAAAAATGTTTCCCTCTGTTTCCTTTGCCCTAATGTGATTTTTATATAAGTGTTGAATCTATTTAATCCATTTTAGAAAGGGCTTTTAAATATCCTTCATGGGAGAATTAGGCATGTGTATGCTCAATTCTGTGTTAGGGAACAGCAGGAAAATAGGCCAGGATAATTTTTTCTCTTCAGCTGTTTTAAACACCCAAAACAGGTGCTGTGTTCTCTCTGCAGTCCTTCTGCAAGAGTATGGCACAGGAGGATAGGAGTGAAATGTGGAGCAACAAGGTACCAGAGTTTGAGGAAGGAAGGGCAGAAGGATGATAACAATAAGTTGTTTGATTACAACTGTTAACACTTAATGCTTTTTGAGAGTAGGGAAAGGATAATATATTCTTCATGAGTAGTATATAAGTATAAGCTTAGTTTTGCCTCTTTTTGTTTACTTCTTGAGTTGTGAAGTTGAAAGAATGGGAAGTTTATCTACCAGCTAGATTCTTGTCTGTCTGCCATTCTAGATTTCAGTTGTGGACTTTTTTCCCTTTATTTTTAATAACAAAGCAAGTCAGTGTACATGTACAGGTAAATCAGAGACAAGCAGCTATGCTTAAAGTTAAGGTAAAACTGCTATTAGGATATGTGTGACTTTCTGTGTGATGGAAATGGGCGTGTCTGTTTTTTAAAAGACAGAATTGTAACATGATACAAGATCATAGTAATGAGTAGGCATGATCGCCAAAAGGATTGGTAAACATGTAGCATAAAAAATCTGTCAGAGAGATGTGCTTTCATGAAAGTTTTTGAAAATACTTGCTGATCACAGAGAGATTTAGTCTGGATAAGGATTTGAAACTTCAAATAGAAATTGGAAACCTAGTGAATCCTGTTCACTCCTTCACCAACAGTACCTTCCCTGAGGTATTGAACACCTATTTTCTGTGTCTTGTTCACAGAATCATAGAATGGTTTGGAAGTTCCCAACCCCCCTGCCATGGACAGGGACGTTTTCTGCTGGGCCAGATTGCTCAGAACCCCATCCAACCTGGCCTGGAACATTTCCAGGGCATCCACGGCTTCTCTGGGAAACCTGTGCTAGAGTCTGACCACCATTCTTTTCTTCACAGCAAAGAATTTTTTCCTAGCATTTAGTCTTACTCTACCTTCTTCCAGTTTAAAGCCAATCCCCCTTGTCCCACCTCTTTTTACGTGCCCATGTAAAAAGTCCCTCTCCAGCTCTCTTGCAGACCCCCTCTAGGTCCTGGTAGGATGCTCTAAGGTCTCCCTGGAATCCTTCAGGCTGACCAATTCCAACTCTCTCAGCCTTTCCTCACTGAAAATGTGCCCACTATGTCCATTGCTACAGTAAGATTGCCCAAGATGGGCATAAATATGAAATAAATCAATCAAGAGCAATTGGTACTGTCAGTAAGATTTTCACATTTACCTCATTGTATTATTATTTGCAAATGTTGGGGAAAACAGAAGATGTTTCATTGTTACGTGTTGAGGTTAATTTCTTGAATGCCTGAAGAAGTGCAAATTGAGACACTTTGTAATATCGTGATTTTTAATTAGAATATTTGTTACTTCCCCATAATTATGGCTTTTATACAAGAGAAAATGTTCTGTATTATACATAAATTATTAAGCATAATAGAAGCCGTAAAGCTCTGAGAAGAAATTTGGATTAAAAAAAAATACAATTTTCAAAGAAAGTTTTATTTGTCAGTTTGCTTATTGTGTACCTGGAGTCTTCTGCAGCCAAACTTTGCTTTTATCTGAACATTTAGTGTATGGACCAGTGATCCAATACATATTAAGCCTTGGTTACATTTATTTAAATTCATGTGGGATCAATAGCAGAATACGTTTTTTTGATTCTTTCAGATAAAACCACCAAGTTCAAAATAAAGTGGTGTTTTTACTTGTTGGAATAAAATAATGCTTAAGCTCACAGTTTTCCCTCACTTGAAGTAGGTGGAGCTTGCTGCTGGAACAGGTGGCATTTTCTTTTTTCATAATCTGTGAGCTCCTGTGGCCTAGGTATCAAAACAAATAAAATATTTCAGTTAAATAGATCCAGGCATCTACCTGGCTTAAAAGTAACACCACCAGAAGAAAAGTTCTCAGTCAGACCAGTTCCCTTATCCAGTTTGACTCTTGAAAAAGTGAACATAAAGCACCAGAGCAAGGTCATGCAGGTATTTGGCCTCTAGGGAGGTACTCCTCTTTATGGGGGCAGGCTGTATTCATATCAGGTTACAATTATTTTGACCCAGAGCATGAGATATTAACATTGCTATATAATCACAGGGAAACTAGATTGAAAAAGGAGGCAGAAATTAAGGCTTTGCAGACCTGAGTACTGACATGCATAAATTTTAGGCATGTCTTCAAAATTCCATGTTTGCAGCATGTTATTTTGTACTTGTAGCAGCATAGAGTTCTTAAGATAATGTTGAAATAGGTGTCTGAGAACTTAGCAAATGTTTTTCTGAGTGTCTCAAGTGAAATATTAAGCAGTAGGACCTGAGACAGGGAGAATTTCTTGAGAGCCAAGAATCTCAACATGCTCTCTAAATACTGACAGTGATCAAAACTGAAATGATATTTGAGAGAAACTTTATCTAGAGATTTCCATGGCTTTGTATGATTGATTGTGACTGATTACAATTGATTATGCATTCAGTGTGCTAATAAGGCCTTGAAGCTGTTTGTTTTCTGAAAATTGACTTTGTAGAAATATTCCTTTATTACTCATGTTTGCAACTTGTATTCATGAGCATGTTTGTAATAGTGATAAAATAACATACATATCAAAAAAAGAGATAGATTATTAAACTTCAAATACAGGGATAATCAGTTATGTCACTACAAGTTCTATCAAAACAACTGAGCTGTGTATTTCCCACATGAAGGCATAGCTTGAATGCCACTGGACTGCTGAAGGATCAGTAAGACCAAAATATTCAAACAATGAGATAGAACAGAAATACTTGGTCTTGCATGTGAGTATGTTAGAAAAGGATTCTGCTCCTTTCTGTCATTTTAAGTTGACTTTGTAGGTCTGGCTGTTAGACTATTTTTTTCTCCCCATACTTAATTTGGCAATATTTTGAAAATTATAAAAAATACATGAAGACCTGGTTTAGGGCTGCATCTCAGGCAGAAGTGCAAAATATTTGTAGAGCAGTCTACTGAAAATTAAATTATTGTATCGACATTTCTCTTAATCTCACTTTCTATGACAGGTTTGTCTGTTGAAACAAAACATTTTCACACATGCACACATGGAGCAATGATTTTGAAAGTACTAGAGACAGTCCATAAAGAGAAATACACAATCAATTGTCTTTTGTACTTTCAGAAGGCTGGCTAAAATGTCCTAGATAAGGTATTAAGTAGTAAGACTCCCCTATAAAACAGCTTTTATAAATTTCCGAATAGAAAGTGTTTGACCTCTTCTAGATACATTCATCTTTGTTGTTTCTCTTCTAGATATCTGATCTCCTAGTTACAACTGAAGCCATAAAATTTTCTTTGACTGCAGTAGTCTCACCAGTGTTTTATTTTTTAAGGATGTTGTTTGAAAAGCTGAAGAAAAGTGAGGCCAGATCTTTGACTATTAATATAAATGTGTCTTTGCTGCTAATTGCTGAAATCTGTTCTTAGAAGGGTTTTGGAAAACCAATTTCTGTTTGTATTTGAGGACAGTTATCTCTTAGCCACTGCAGACATCTTCCAACTTATGTTTGGGTTTAGGTGCCTCTCTGAAAAATAAAGTACATTTGTCTGTTTTCTTAGCTGTTAAAAGAAAACATAGTATTAGTTGTGTGTTCCTTAGTTAGTTGGAGGGAGAATTTTAGGAATACTGCATTAAATGAAAGGAATAATGAGCAAGTTGGGAGATTCCATTGATAAGATGCTGCATTCCTATTTTAACATAATGAGAGAAGTTGCCTTTATGATTGCTCTTCCTTCTAGGAAACAGTTTGGGTTTGGTTTTTTCATCTCTGAAAAAATGTTGATACTTACATTTTCTTCAAGATAATGATTCCACAGAGGAGCTTGCCTCATTATGGTCTAGAAGGAGTTTTGAGATAGCAGTAGCTTATTTTCTGTTTAAGGTTTGGCAGTGCAACAGAAAGATGCGAGAATTTAGAGCATTTAAAGTTTTGTACAACAAGTTTACATTTAAATCAGCTGGATAGGAAATATACCAGAAACTCTTGACATAGACTCTCATGATACATGACCTTAGTGCTATTTTATACTAATGTAACTCTGGAATTATAATTATACTCTTCTTTTCTTCAGTTCCCCCAGATATGGTAGCTTTACACTGGAATATATTATGGAGACCTATTACTATCAACAGCTGCACTCTATATTAAGAAGCTATATGGAAAAAGTATTACTCTGTTCTCTTCTGGAACTATCAGAAAACTGAAATAGTTTTGGCAGAGTTGTTTGAAGTCTGCCTGCTGAAGTTACAATTACTTCCTTACGTTAAAGTTGCCCCTTCTGCTATGATTCAGGAGCTGAAATTTTTTTTTTTTCTTTTTCATTTGAGGTTGGGTGGTACCACCAATTTCAATACACAAAGATGGTTGCTAAAGTTGTAGAAGAATGAAAATTATAGCAGTGAAATCACAATTGAAGTTTCAGCTCTAACCATAGAAAAATACTTGGATGTATTTGACTTTATGGATTATCACTTTTATAGTTACAGTTCCTTTATGGTGAATGTGGCAATTATAAATCAGAACCTTTTCATAGATTAAAACTGTGTCCCTCTGTCTTTGAAGGGTACAGAAAGCAGAGCAGACCTCGAAGACTTACACCTTTATGCAACTCCACGGGAGCAGCGGTTCCGTAGGTTTGCCAGTCTAGAATTTGAAGGCCAGCTGTACATGACTCCATATGACTTCATCCAGGCTGTTACAAGTGATGAACCCAAACGTAAGCAGGGGTTTTATAATGCTAAAACTGCTAGGGAAAATGGCTGTGGTCCATGTTATTTTCCCATTTGCTTTTGATTCCTCCTTCTGCTTCTGATTGTAGTAAAAAGTAGTAAAAATTCTGTATCTTCAGAATTTTTATTGTGTCCAAATGCATACAAAGAGTATCCTGATTGTTACTAGACTGTAAACATCTGGGTGCTAGTTAAACATTCTTGTCATAAAGGTTGCAAACAGCTCAACAGTCATGAAAGATGGCAAGTTAATTTGTGCCATTTGCATTGACACAGTTTATTACTGAGCAGGCCTGTATTGCTGTAAAACTCTTGATTCCTCTTCTCTGTAGGTTCTCTGTAAGTAAGAAACCTGTGTTCTCTAAAACACTTAAGACATAACATATATACTGGCTTTCTGAATAGCATGCTTTGAGTAAGAGTTTTAGTCCCCCAGGGGAGCAACTTTCTACACTTAAACATTGCCAGTGTTAGTAGTATGTGTTAATTAATGAAAAATTAACTATCAACTTTAGGACATTTATTGTA
Organism: Alaudala cheleensis; assembly: GCA_013398995.1. Lineage (NCBI taxonomy): Eukaryota > Metazoa > Chordata > Aves > Passeriformes > Alaudidae > Alaudala > Alaudala cheleensis. The sequence goes on from VWYE01005369.1 coordinate 1,932,403, forward strand.
AAATCTTTGCTTTAAGTATCAAAGAATGACTAAACAGTAAGGTGATCCCTTTCTGCTCTAGTTTGATTTCCTGGCCATCAGGCTTGCAGTGCACTGGTAGCAGCACACAGCTTCTGGGGAACGGGAGTATCTGCTCAGGTGTGACATGTATCATCACTCACGTTAGGTTTTCCTCTCTTCAGTCTACACCACAAAGCTAGCATAGAGAACAGTCAAAAGCAGTGCTAAAACAGTCAGAGGAAGCTTAAAATTCTGTGCAGATGTTGGATTTTTTCCCCTTTGTTCTCTTAACAGTAATGAAACGAGGAAAGAATTCAGCGATGGCACATCAGTGATCAAAACTTCTGTAACTTTTGAATAAAGATATAATCTCAGTGTAAGAGTGAAGACAGAAGATAGAGCTTAGATGGTGAAAACTTGTACAACTTTGAAACTCTGGTTACCAGAGTTTTTTGTTTTGGTTTTTTTTTTTTTTGCTTTGCAGTTAAAAGAGAGGAAGCAGATTGCTTATCATACAAGTTAATACAAATACACATCAGCACTTTTTATCTATTTCCTCTGCTCAGATGTTCAGTTCTTCCCTTTTTTGTTAGTGTGGAGTTGGGTTTCACTGTGGATGGTCATGAAGCATTTGTGCTATATATACTGGGCATCATTAAAACTTTTTGGTTTAACTCTATTTTATGACTGTTTAATTGACTAGACTACACTATATGTATGGTTTGCTATTAAAATTGTTCCATGCTAATGGAGTTTCTACTTCCTTCTCCCACAAAGCAAGTATTCAGATTTTAAAAGCCAAATCAAACCAAACAAAAAATCATTAAGATCATAAGGACATTCTGTTGATCTCATGGAAAAGGAGAAGAGATCTGGAGTTGGACAGTCAAGACAATTCCTTCTGAATTTGGCATAGCAAACCTTGTTTCTATTAAAATCTTTTCTGTTCATCCAGTTCACCTCTGAGACCAAAAGCAAAACTAACCTAGCTGTCTTTTAGGTTTCATGATATCAGAGATGACATGGCTGACATAACTATTTTAAAGAATTATAACTAAATAGAAGTGGATCACTTTCTTCTAGTGCAGGTCATATTGTCTGGGACAATGGGACAGAAGGCTGATAAATAGGAAGTAATAGCTGATGACCCAGAGATTACCACATCCAGCTTCTCATCTCAGACTATGGTAATTTTAACCTTTGTACCACAACAAAGTACCACTTTGTCTTCTTGGGCAAGTAAATTTTCTGTCTTGCTCTGTTGAAAGTAGTGCATTTAAGGAAGAAATTTTTCTAGTAATACATTCTAAATATTTTATTTTTTATTTTTGGGGTCATTTTATAAATAACTTGCAAGTTGTATATGATTGGGTCCATTCAGGCTGATATACTAGACCATCTATATTTGCATAATAAAAAAAGAACATATACCAGGGGATTTTATGAATGAAAACTAGAGAGGTCTTGAGTTTTGTCAAAAAGGTAAAATGCCCTTTGAAGTTCTTTATGTCTGCTTTATAGAAAAGCTAATAATACTAGGCCTGAATGATATTTGTGATGGAATGAATGCGTCTATTGTGACTGATTTACTTTGGAAATCATGTAAACCCTACAAAAGTCAAGAGGGTGTTCACTTCCTTTTTTGATTAAACACTAACTAATATGGTAAGAGTATGTTTTCTTTTATAAAACATAATTTTTTGCTTGAGACATTTATTGCAAAAAATGTAAAATAAATGCTGTAATTAACTTGCTTCTGCCTTCATGGTGCAGGCTTTCATTTGGGAACATACATTGTTTTTAAGAGTAATTTTTGATACATTTTTATAATTTGAATATGTGTTTATATATTGAGAAAGCAAATTAAGAGAAGATGAAATATATTTTTTCCTCTTAGTGCTAACTATAGTAAATTTAGCTTAATACTTAGCTGTAAGAAGTGTGTATATATATATATATATACACATAAATCTTCACTGACTTGTCTAGAAAGAAAATATGTATATAACAGGAGACCAGGAAATTATTTGATTGGAGAATTAGATATATTTATTCTCCAAGATTTTTATGGTAGGCATAAGCATACATCAATTTACATGGCAAATTAGATAGTTTTTGGGGAATTTATTTAAAAAATTAAACTGAAAAGCTTATGAAAATCTGTTAGCACATGTTACGATGTTGTATGATATAACTCCACCATAGTTAGAGTGGGATTTATCAATAGTCTTGGTGTAAACCTTTACCAAGATGTAAAATTAAAATTTCAGTCAATTTCTAACCATGAATTGATGAAAGACCATGTGGGTAGCTTGTGTATTGTTTTAATTATTCAACGCAGCATGAAGTTCATAATAGAAGAGGATTTCTAATAACACAGCCTGTTTTTCTCTATGGAAAGAAGCCTTTACCCATCAAAAAGTTATGGATTTGAATGCTTAACTTAAAATGCTACTTTCTGGATCTTTGTGAATTCTGATATTCACTATACCTTATCCTGATATTGAATCTGTACAAATATTTGTCTTGAGAAGGTGGTGATGAACCTCAAGGTTTGAATTCTTGATTGGTTATAGACAACTCTTGTTCAATTATAACTACCAAAAAACTGAGCCTGACAGAGGCTGGAAAAGGAATCTGAGTTAATAGGAAGGGATGAAGGGTGTCTTAGCATTTGGTGCTTTTTTTCTGTATTTGCTTTAAAAGGTATGAGTAGTTCATGAAGGAAGGGTCATGATCCAGGTCTCCTTACAATTTGCATTTTAATACTACTGCTTCTAAATAATAATTTCAGAATACTGGTACCGGGGATAGCATTAATGCCCTCTATTTCCTGTTAAATGTTTTAAAGATGTATTTTGGAGGTTGAAAGTCTTTTCCCTCGTTGAAGCAGTGTTGGATTAAAAACTACATCTGAATTGTTTTTTTAAAGTTAGGGATTTGGGTATGTATTAAGTTAGAGGGTTTTTTAATACCATAAAGACAATTACATTCATGAAGTAAGGCAAATAATTCTTTGTCTAGAAAACACAGTATAGATGTGGTCCTATTTTTTATGACACACAATGATGTTACTAAACTCTGTGCATGTATAACTTCTTTTCTTGCAGATGCTAAAAAGTGGCGATCCCTTTCAAAGCAGGTGAGTAGTAATTCCTCCTGTAACCAGACATTTTTGGTAGTTGATTTTGTTCGTGATGTAAGTGTAGAGGCACATTTTTGTCACTTCAGACTCAGCTGAATCCAGAATCTCAGATACTTTAGCCACTGTGCCTGTTTTGTTGGATTTTGATGCTTGACTTTCTCAAGTATCTGTCAGTTTCTCCCTCAGTTTATATCTGACTGCATTTCTTAGTGTCTAGGTGTAATAGCTGTATCCAAAACTGCCTGAAATATTTATGCTGCTCTCTCCCTTTTGTGGTGTTTAAGTGCCTTTTTTTTTTTCCCACTGCAAAAGGACTCTGTCTGTTAAGTAAAGTACATTCATATTCATGGGTGAAGTTTGCTTAGTTCAGGTCAAGTGTTTTAAAAGAACAGTTGCTCGGATTTTGTATGAAAACCTTACTGAAATCCAGGGGGAGTTATCCTTGGCTTCAGTCAATATGAGCAGTGGTGAGTTATTTCAGCCACAAATACATTGCATGTCTCTCTCCAGCTCAGTAAACTCTTAGTATTCATGCAGATGAGCAATTCTTGCAATAAATCGCGTGTGCAAAAATTTATGGAGTGCTTGAGTACCTCCAAAATCATTGTGGTAGATTTGCATGCAGTTCCTTGTCTTTTATATAGATATCCTAGAATTTAATCCTAATATCTTAACTACTTTGTTACATACTGAAATATATGCTTTTAAATTTTTTTAAACCTTTTTTTTTAGGAACTGAATCAGATCCTCATGGAGACACCACCAGTTTGGAAAGGATCATCCAAACTTTTCCGTAATCTTAATGAGAAAGGTGATTGAGGAGACTTTATTATCGTGAACCAAATAATCTATTATTCTATTATCTTTTTTGTGATGGCATACTTTAATCTGAGTCACAATTTCAAAAATAAAAAAAAATTGCTTGCTGTTGCTGTCTACATTTTATAGCATGGAAAAGTTCCATGTAATCTTTACAGTGTTTTAATGATGCCATCTTCCAAGTATCCTCTTTAGGTTCCTGGGGACTCAGAGTCTGTGAAGCTGATGTTTGAATATTTCAGGTTCAGTTTGTTGCCATGAATGATCTCTGGACTACAGACAGAATATTCCAGTAAAGAAACAGTATCTCTTTACTTCTTTTCAATAGGTTCAATAATGTGATTATTTCTAAAGACATTAGTGGTATCTTGTATCACTGAATAAGTATTTTGTACACAGCACAAAAAGACAGTTTCAGAAATGTTAAATATTCCTTTAAACTCTGCAGGTGAGGGTTTTGATAGCTTTTAAAACTCACACTATTGGTAAGCAACGAGCCAAGAGTCACTCCTGGTCTCTTCTGATGTATCTTTTTCTGTCTTAATTAGCTCTATCAGTCCACAACAAAAAAACATAGGGAAATAAAATAATGATGGCTTTACAGACATTTAAAAGCTATTTATGATAAATAATCCATATAATTCTTTGCTTATATTCAGAGTGACAAAGGCATGGTGGCACGTTTGAAATATTTTCAAAAACAGACACAAGTACTTGCTGTAAAAGAAAGACACTTTATGGGTGTTTAAAATAAGCACACCGGCAACAGAATTCCAATCAAACATATGCGTGTAATTGATTAATATAACTCAAATGCAGCTCAGATTTATTCAAGGAGTAAGTAGTATGGACATGCTCTCAAAGGAGGCTCTCTAGTGCATGGAGGCACTCACTTTTTTCCCTGAGTATGCAGCCAGCACTCCAGAGAGGCGGAAACTGGCACAGTGTACTTCCTTGCTCTAGACTACTTTCTATATAGTCAGAACAGCTGACTTTTGAAATACTAATTACTTAAAAATTCAACCTCAGAATCTGTTAAATGAATAAATTATCAGTTAAAAAATATATATAGACGTTGCTTATGAAGTCTGTAATAAAATGTCTGCAACATGCACAGTCTTCATTCAACAGTATCTTACTCCAGTTTTCTGCCCGTGAGTTCTACAGAAGTTGATGGAATTGGTAGGACTCAAACTGTCAAAATAAGATGGTAAAATTAATATTAGACTTTAGTAGTTGAAAATCCTTTCAGCATGTTTTTGAAAGAGTCAGTTCTATTGCACAATTTTATAGAAAACATAAGAAAATGTGATGGGTCTTATGACTGATAGCGTAAATTGGTTAAAGATATGGAAATGGAATTCGGGTCTCAGTTATAATTTAGTCTTTATTTTTTTGGTTTTTACTCATTTTTTTTAAACATGCACATATGAAGCAAGTAACAAAAGCCTATGTCCATTTATTTTGCCATGGATTTATGTAATTTAGCTGAGGCACACAGATTTACTGACCTTAAGTTTTAATTATGTTTTACCCTTGAGTGCCCTCCTTCTCTTCTTTCTGATCCTGGTGTAAGTTTTTCTTTCCCTTCAATCATCATTTCAGAGCCTCTCTCCCATAACACTCAGAGCAATCAACCAGAACTATCTGTCTGCAACTACAATATGCCAGTACAAACAAAAGGAGAGAAGGCTTTCAAGGCCATTTATATTGCTTTCTTCGTACCTGTGATGGACTACTTGACAATTGCACTTTCTTCCTGTTTTACAACACAGAAGGTGCCATCAAAAAACCAAAAATATATATTTACATTTATTGAATGGCTGTTAAAGAATGTTTTCCATGACTGAATGAGAACCTTTGAGGTATCTGATTTCTTGATAGTTGCTTGTCCAAAAAGATTCAAGCAGGCATTTGGAAACTTAATTTCTGCAAGCTGCTGTATAAAATCAAAAAGATAAAGCATAGAGCATGTGTTACTTAAATGCCTGTATTTAATCATTGCTAATCTTCAATAATGTGTAAATTGAGGAAAAGAGTAGGTGGTATTAAAAAATTGTAGTAACTTTCCTAACTAGATCTATTAGTAGTAATAAAATACTGGTGAAGATTAAAATTTGCTCTTGGATCAAAAGATGAAATGTGAAGTATAATGGAAGTAAAATCCACATGAATAATACAATGTTTTTAGTTTTAATTGTACAGGTTTTTCAGTACAAAAAAAATCAGATGACTGCTTACCTAATTTGTCACATATTCAGTTAAGTCAGATTTTAAAAGATTTTTAAACATCCAAAGATGTGCCTGTTCTTAGAAAAACTTTTGCACCTGACTTGGACTGAAATCAAGGAGACAGCCAGCAACTTTTGAAAATCCTAGCTGATAGACATCTTTACTCTCAGGCATCTAAATTCTTATTTTTTTTCACTCTTTTGAAATAATCTAGTATTGTGGACTGACTTAACACTTCTGGTTTTGGAGGACAGACAAAACCAATTTGTTAGAAATCAGGAACAGTTTTCCCATTTTAGCCTCAAAGATCATTGGAGCTAAGGGCTTTTGGGAGAGCTGCAAGCCATTGTTTTCCATTCTTACTAAATTATGAGATGCTTCTTTTCATTGCTGCTCTGGACATTCTGCAAGCTTGTCTCTTTGCTCCAGAGCTAGAACAGCACAAGTACAACTTACAATGCCAGACATGCTATTTAGGTATTGGCTTCAGCTCTAATTTAAATTTTGCCTTAATCACTTCTGAAGAGGAAAGGAAGTGCCATTGCATAGTGTGCTTCCCTTTTATAATCTTGCAAAAAAACCCAAGAGATCAAGATTGCAGTTAATATAGCACATGCACTTACAAAGCACTTAATAAAGTCAAGAAGTGTATTCAAATGGTGTGTATCAGGAGGAAGCACTATTAATGTTCGCAAAGTAAATGTTTTCATACTGTTAAAGAGGATTATCATGAATTACTGGTGAGGTCTTTGGAAAGAAAATTGAATAAATAATTTCTATTTGCTTTTAAGATTCTATCCAGATTCTGTTTAATGAGCCATGCTCCACTGACTGTTGATTTACTTGCCATGTTTAATGTACTCCTCCCCTAAAATACACCCCAAACAAAAAGCCCCAGCCACAGATTAATATTGTAGACAAATAACTTACTGACCAGGTTGAATAGTTACATGCATACAAGTATGCACATATGCACAGATACAAAAATTCTCCTTATATATAGATTTAATGTTTTCAAGTTTAGGATGTAAACACAAGGTGAAACTAACATGGCATAATATTTTTTTTTTGTCTTCAGGTGTGATATCTTACACAGAATATTTATTCCTCTTATGTATTTTAACAAGTAAGTATTATTGGAGAAAAAGTCTAGAAGATTCCTTACAATTTCAAAGCTCTGAATGTGTTGTTGTGTGTTAAATTAAACTTCCTGTCCCTGCATATAGAAAAACTACACCACACATCTCTGTGTCCCCCTGCACCTCTTCTGCCCTTCTGGAATCTTGCGTTATGCTTTATTTAAATGCTTTATTACCTAGAATACATCTTCGTGGCTGTTGAGGAAGCTGTGCCATATGCTCCAGCTAAACCCCAGTTAAGAGGTTAAATTTATATTCTTGTTTGAAATTCATACAAAATTTGTAGCTAAATTTTCTAAAGTTCATAAGGGACACTGAATATAGGGAGAACAGAAAGATGCACTTTATTGCTGGTTTGTTTCACCAATTAGTGCATAATGGGTAAAATCAAAGAGTCAGTGGTAAATATAAAGTATTTATGTCAGAAACACTAACAAAATTGAAAAATTATTTTTCTATCTCCCATAAAATTGAAGTAAAATAACTTAGAGTAAACTAAGCCTGATAGAGAGGGGTTTTTTATATTTTAAGAGGTGTTTTCTAGGAAGAAGGAAAGAATTTTTCTTGTCTTTCCCTTACATGTAATTAAATAATTTCTATTGGATTCATTAGTGGGCTTTTTTTGGACATGAACTGGATTCCTATTATGAATCAGAGCTGGAACTTGACCCTGAACCCTTAGCATCTTCCACTATGGGGTCAGTGATTCCTCTATCATTTCTTTGGTATCTGAATTAACTTCATATTGCAAATCAGTGGGTATCCCCAAAATGTTGCCTAAAAGCTTTACTTACAGTTACCTTCAAAGTAGCCATGTTTCACATATAATTTAAAGTTCTAATCTGATCTCAAATTTCAGTGACTCTAAGCATGTAAACAAGAAAATATTGAGTGTCTTTCAGCATAACATTCACTTTGACCAGAAGTTGCATCCTGAACCGTTTTTTCAAAATCTTTTAAAGTGTCTTTTAGAACACTGTGTTTTCATAGAAAATTTATTTTCTACATATCTGTGTTTATAATATGAAATGGACTCTACGCATGAACTAACACTCTTCTATTAGGTAGTATTCTTGAATATTTCATGTTCTATTTCTACTTTTGTGAGCATGCCTTCTGTTTGAATTACATGGGTTATACTGTTTTACAGATGTTATGATTTGCATTTACTATATACACAAATATCCTGATTTAAATTAGTTGAGATTCTGGCTTTTATGAAGGGACACCGAATAATTTCTTAGAGTATTATGCTTGATTTCTTTCCAAGGAAATAATGAATTGAATGTTTGGCATTTTTTTGGCAGAGCCACATGCGGGTTTTCGAATTGCTTTCAATATGTTTGATACTGATGGCAATGAAATGGTGGACAAAAAGGAATTCTTAGTGGTATGTATATTTGCAGTTTTTGATGTAATCAGGAAACTAATGTGATGATGTCAGTAGTCATGAAAATACTATCTAGATTGCTAGCTATTCTTCACTGAATGTAGTTGTTTATTTGCCTTATTTCATAAAAATAATTATTACAATGTAAACTGAAAATGGAAGCTCCTTCTTTAGAGTGCACAGGAGTGTAGTATCTAATTATTTTTGAAGCTTAATTCTAGTTTTTTTCTGGATCTTTTAATTGCTACTGTAGTCATAGAGAGGCTGTTAAAGTAATAGCAATGTTTTAATGGTTAGCAGAGTTATTTAATTCATCTTTAATGAGTAAAGGACTTGTAAAAGAATCTTTTGCTGGGAAATCACCTCACTTTGCCATTAATTCTGCTGATATTTGCAAGTGACCCAAAAATATTGACTGACACAATGTGACACTATCATCTGTTTTGGACAAGATTTGCAATGAAGTAAAACATACTGTACATATATCTAGTTTAGCCCATAAATCCATATGCTGAAGCAGTTTTCTAAGCTGGGGTTCAGAGAATTCTTTTTAAGGAGAATATTCCTACAAATGAAATTGGCTTTGACCTGAATGATTTCCATGTGCTTTGGAACAGATGGCAGGATACCTAGAACCTGGCAGTAGTTTGGTTGCATCCAAGGTTTTGTTACGTTACTAATTTGAATGACAGTATTTTTCATATTAGAGCTTTACTCTGTTTACTGGTTAGAAAAGCAGTTCTGTAAATTCAACTTACTAATTATTTAAGCAGAGTTTATTTTTTTCAGATTAGAAATCTAAACAGTTCTAAAAAGCCCAGACTTTGAAAGAGAAATTCACATGTTGAGATTTGGAAATAAAAAGTAACTTGAGGGAAAATCTTTTAAAATCTTAAATCATCCCCTATATATTAATTTTTATCATGATAAATGTGATAATTGTATCTTAAAATTTGAATACTTCATAAATTTTCAGGTAGTAGGATGCACCAAGTTGAGGAGAATGATCTTTGCACTAACAAGAGGGCTATTTTAGATTTATGTTCATTTAATTTATCTTCTGATTTCAAAATAAATAGGACAATTAATTGATGCAATTCTGAATAAATGCCAGTGATTGTTCATTTTAAAAAAATAAAGGAAATGCAGAAAATGGACCACTTAAAGTTCGGGCTTCCGAGTTTACAGTAACTGTGTGGCTTTGTTAAAAAAAGTGCACCATAAACCAGAGATCTCTAAATTGCTACTGTCCATTGGCAGCAGCTGTCTGGGATTACACTGAAGCACTCAGTTATGCTGAACATAGGTTTTGACATTTCTTTAGAAGTTAACATTTAAAATTTAGTTGTTAGTGGTGTAGAAAAGCTTTCTGAAGACTACGCAAGGCCTTAATTTCTACTGAGCAAGTACAGATGATTAATACAATAAAACATTTATAAAAATTGAATCAGATATTGGAAAAATATTTGTGCAAAAGACATACATTTTATCTTCATAGATTTTTATGTAGTTGAGCTTATAAATAAATGCAGTGAATACACATGAGGAAAAAGCCCACTGCTTTATTGTAAAAGATTGAGCAAAATACAAAGAGTGAAAGACACATGGAATGTATTTAAGTGTCAATTTATTTAAAATAAAGATAACCCTAGTTTCCTGTGTGTGGTTTCTTAATTGATTCAAATAAACTATGCTAACCTTAAGAAAATAGAAATATGGAAGAAACTCTCCTTAGCATGCTGAACTTCCCCCAATTCTCCTTTTCAGGGAAGTGAGATCTGAGATCTGGGGGCTTGTTCTGGTTACATGGCTTAAGCAGAACAGGTGTCTTGCTTAAATTCTAAATTTACTTTGGAAGGTGACACCACTTGCAAATTGTGGCATGCTGGTTATTTTTTTGTATTCTGTATGTTATTAAATGCATACATCCTTGTATGTGCTAATTCCTAATGAGCATTTCCTCCAGCTGGAGCAACAAGCCAGCAAACACTGGATTAATTAACAAAAGGAAAAAATAAAGGAAGAAGAAGAAAAAAAGCAGCATCTTTCTTGATTCAATTAAACAGAATGTGGTGGAATAAACTGACAAGTTTGTTCTAAAAGAAAAAAGGGCTTCCATTTCAACAGCTAAATGGGAGGAAATTGAAGCAACAGGCTTTGTCTTTCAGAAACTGATGCTAAAAATGAAATAAAATAAGCTTGTAAAGTGGGAAACAAGGACAATATTTAACTATGGGTATTGCATCTTTCTTTCTAACTATGCTTTTATAGTCCTCTTCACATCTTGCTATGTGTTTGTTCTCTGTCATGATCCTTGGCTAGTTTCTCCTTCTTTTTCTGTTAGCAGGATTGGTGGATAAAAGAAATAAAGCAGACTTTTCAAACATTAGATATACTGTCCCCTACATAATCGATTGTATTTAACAAATTAGTATAGGTCAAACAGGATTGCAACTCTGCTTCATTAGGTGTCAGTGATCCTTCAAAACTTAGATTGGAACCCTTAAGTTAGAATGTTAGCTCTGAAGGGAAAAAGACTAAAATAGATAGGTAGATAGATTTTTGTGTAATAAAAGTAAATATGAAAACTAGAAGTTGATTCAGTGATACTGCAGCTGTGATAGAACTGGCCCCAGAACATACATTTGGCATCTTCACTCACCTTGCTTGAATATGATGCATCATACCCTGTGTGCCTTAAAGAAGGAGACTGTTTGAACTACCCCCAACATCTGCAAAATATTGCAGGCAGCTATCACAAAACTGGTAGTAAATGCTATTCAGTTTTACAAATAAAGAGACTTTGAAGAGCTTTGTTTAGGAATCACGTGTTATGTGATTCTTGAGGAAAACAGTATGTGTAGTGCAGAGTTGAAAAATATTTAATTTTTCTGATAACAGCTGTATTGTTTTTGTAAACTAATTTCATGATGTTTGTGCTTTCCCCTTTGCTTATGTCATAGGGGTGAGGTCAGGGAACAGAAGGATTGTGTTGCCTTGTTACTGGAGATCTTGGTTTTGATGCCTTCATTATCCTGTTTCAAACAATGTTCCTATGAAAGTACTCCTAGATCCTTCTTGCATTCACTTTTTTTCTCTCACTGGTATCCTATAGCACTCTTTCTGAACAAAAGATCCATTTCCAGAAGTTTAGCAAGGGCTTTAATAATGCATGCAACAGAATCCTACTCCTTTTGCCTCTGTGGCAGGGGAAATACATCCAAGGATGCCTTGCTTTCTACTGATCTTTTTTTGGTTTTTCAATTACTGCCACTCTTCTCTCCTGCTTGATGGCTTCTCCTGCTTGATGGCTTGTCACTTCACTTTTCACAAGGGATTTTCTTTCTATTTCTTTCTGTTCATTTAACTTTTTTCTTTGCATTGTTCTGGGTTGCAAAATGTGTAGTACTCTATCCTGACTATTTCCATGGCATGTTACAGTAACTTGTGCCTGTAGGTTTGTAAAAAATTTGAAAAAAATCTACCAAGTTCTATAAATTTATCCCATACTCAAAACCAGGTATTGTCATACACAAAATGTTCTGGTCTGTATTTGTCTTATAAGAAATTCCAGAACTCAGTAGTCAATTTTGGAAATTTATAAAATGCTTTTTATAAATGTCGTTGCTACTTAATCCCTAAACACTTAATTCTTTCATTTCAGTGTTGTCATAGCCCTGCAGTAAAGCTTGCTGATCCCTTTGTCTTAGTCATCTGCCTTCTCTGAAATAAAGATATCCTGAAATTTAGTTTGGAAAATTTCCTAGCAAAATTTGTCCCACACACTTCATGTTTCACATTCCAAGCCTTGTGGAGCTCTGTGTACATGCCAGTACATTATCAGGTTTTACGAGACTTCTTTTAGGTAAAATTGTGCCTTTGAAAGGACAGCCACAATTGTGTCTGTATACCAAAGTGTTTGGTTTTGAAAACACCATATTCTAGATAGGACAAGTTTCTCAGTTCAGGATTTATTCCTTTTCCAGCCCACTTAGAGGATAACAAATGCTGCATGTGACAGTATGATATTTTCACATGCAGTTTTTTTTAAAAGCTGAAGTTCTAGTAGAGACCTAGATGGTATCATAGTTAATACTGCTCTCTCTTGCTGAACACTGTGAGACCTTTTTCCAATGGTTTGGGAACATTAATTTGTATTACTATAAATAAGAATACCTAAATAAAACAGGTACTTGCAAAGAAAGATAAGTACAATCCAGTTGTTACTCTGAAGACTTTACAGAAATAAATATGCTTAAGAATCTGTATGTTTGAAATATTGTATTTGAGGTTTTCTCAGATGTCATGTTTAAAGCTCTTCATGTTGAGATACTTGTGAAAGGGGTATTTTACAAGACCTGGAGGTATTCTTTGAACAGACTTGAAAAGAAAGGGTAGTTGATAAATTACTCTTGAGTAGTAGTTTGTTGCTGCTGAAGGGGGATGTTTCACCCACACCAGGTGTTTCTACCCCTCCCATGTGCCAGCCGGAGTAAGAACTGATCGGGTTGGAAACTAATATGAAAAAAAGATTGATCCAGCTGACTACATAACCACACAGATACTAATTAGAGCCTGACAAGAAAGGATGTGCCTTGAGGTGGTGAAAAAGGGTGGAACTTCCCCTTTCTAATTGGCCAGATTGGCTAAATAAAACATTTTTAATATTGTGCTCCATGTAGAATTGTTACCCTTACTTTGTGGGGAAAAAAGATTTCCCCTTTTTTTTGTGATGGTTTAAGTCACAGAAGCAACATGAAGGCATGAGTATGAACAATAAAGCATCACTGAAACTCCGATATTTCAGTGAACAACTGCATTTTAATACTGTTTGTAATGTTCCTTATGATGAAAGATATTGTTATGCACGTGAAAACAGGCTGAACACTAAACATGAACAAAATGGTTTGGTTTTTAGCTCCAAGAGATCTTCAGGAAAAAAAACGAGAAGAGAGAAAAAAGAGGAGATGAAGAGAAACGTGCAATGCTGGTAAGTAAAATCAGGAAAGTTGCATCTTGTAGTTTGTTTGCTTTTTCTGATGTAGGACAAAATTATGTGCATATATATTTCATTGATCACTTTTTTTTAAACACTAAATTCATATTGTGAAAAGAATATGCATAACTTTGAATGTAGAAAAAAGCAGTATTTAGCCTAAACTGCAGTTTCTGGAAAAAGAGTAAGTAGTTTATATGAAGGAAAAAATAGTGTTTAAATACTGTAGTATATGTTACTACAGTAGCATTGATTCCCTTTGGCGTTTAGACATCTAGGGAAAAGTGAATAGTAATGAGCCAGTGTTACTGTCTATAACAGTGAGAGATCTCAGTGGGAAGACCAAGTCACTTGCTTTCAGAAATAAATGAAGCTGTTCATGACCTACTGATCCTGGTGCTTGTTATCCACAGTAGTTTCAAAATAGATTATGAAATGCTACACATGAACTTAGATTTTATATTCAAATTTAATTTCTTACTAAATAATGCATACAACTAATGCAAGATATATTAATCTGAATATATTTTCGTGAAATACTGGGTATTCACCTAATGTCAAATTTGCATTTTATGCAAATAAATAAAAAAGGTAAGTCGGAAATAAACGAGTCTGTCGTGCTTTGTCTGAGGGATGGCAGCAGTAACAAGTACTTCTTTTACTGTTAGAAAAACAAGTATTAGGGACAAATCTCTGTCAAGCAGAGAGCAGAAAAAAACCCCATGTTCATTTGCAGTTTGCATATTTATGGAAAAAATTCCTTATTATAAGAACAATTCCAAAATAGCAGCAGAGCTTCTCAGTGTCCTCTTTTTTTTGTTTGTTTTTGCCAACATGAATGCTCAGTCTCCATTCTTTGTCCCTGAAACCACTGGAAGTATGATTTTCAAGAATTAATACTTTTTAAACCTTCCCTGAGAAAAAAAGGATTTTTTTCTTCCCACCCAGAGAGACCTATCCTGCTCAGCTTTTCAAAACTGTAGGTCAGTTGTTGAATCTCTCATAGAATGTTTATTTTGAATAATAGAAACTTATACCTAAAGGAAGAGCTTTTGGAGAGCTAAGATTGCAAAATGGCACATAATTCCTGAGGGTAATATCTACAAATCTGTACCTGTCTTTTGAAAATTTGAAGAGTAAGACTGAAAATAAACCATTTTCTTCTTCACTATCATTTTGAAAACAAATAAACAAAAAGTCTAATAATATATAAATTAAAGGTTTGCTTGTCTTAACCTATTCTGTTGTCTTTTTTTCCCCCTTCTTTTGTCTTCATTCTGACATGTGATACTTGGCTTGGCCCATTTTTGCTGTATGTCAGCGTCTTCAACTTTATGGATATCATACTCCTACTAACAGTGTATGTACTCTAATTATTTTCAATTGATGCAGTCTTCACCAGTGAGATGAAATATTATGCTATAAGAAAATTTATTGTATTTATCTTTTTCATCAAGTAAATTATTTCTGCTAATCAGAAAAAATGTGAGGAATCTTGACTTGCATAAAAGATTGTTGCATGCATGCTGAACATGCAAGCCTATCAAGAGGAAAGGTTGCTCTCTATATAAAATGGAGGAAACAGTATTTTTAAGGGAAAGTGCAAAATACATTTCAATAAACTATAGACATATTTTAATTAATGTGTTTAAATTAAGTCATCCTGCATGAGTCATTTGATCCATTTCTTTGTTTCCTTGTGTATAGTGTGAATAATTAGTCAGTTGAATCCTTCACCTCTTTGTTGCCCCCAAAAAAGAAACCTGAAGAGAACTTTCCTATTTTTTGCTTCACTACAGAACAAATAAGTAACAACTTTCAGTGATGAACTAGGAAAGTATTTTGCAGAAAATATTCCCTGTATTACGTAGGTGATAGTAAACTTTTTTACAATTTTTGAGAGGTGAAAAAGAGAAGCAGCCAGAAATCTTCTGAGGTTTTTAATGTCTTCATCATGACCTGATTAATTTCTGGATTATGGCAGAAATAAAACAGTTTTTTAAAAACAGACCGATTTGATGTTTAAATAGAAGAATTAATCTTGTTGTGGCATTATTGTGATATTCCAAGTGAGGGGATGGAATCCAGGAGAATTAGATGACTAGTGAAATTCCAATTTTAAAATTTGTTTCTTTATATAATTCACAGAAATGCACAGATTTCTTTCTTGTGAAGTTGGCACCTACAGTTTGAGCAATATGCAGGAAGGAAGTCTGTTGAACTAAAATGTGCAGTTGACATAATGTGCCTACTGCAATGATGAGAGAAAAATGAAATAGAACGTGCAAGGCCTTATGATTCAATAGATTTCAGATCAGGCTTTACGATGGTGAAACTTGCTGGACAGTGATTGCCATATCCCCATTCTTCCTGTTTCAAACTGAAACCAGACTAGTTAGGCATTCTACTTACATAATTTTCAGCATCACTAAAAAAATCTCCTCCTGGACTCCAGTCATGTCCAAGCACTTTATCAAGATAATGCCCAGGTATGTGCTATCTGAATGGAGATCTCCATACAAAGGAGACTCAGGTTTATAGGAATTCAATAAAACCCTCATCTCCAAAAATTTTGGGGTTCTATTTCTCCTAGTGAAACAAGAAGTGCAGGAGCCTTTTGTTTCCCTTGATGTCCTGAGGAGTTGAAGATACCCAGGTTCCAAGGAGATGCAACCCTAAAATGTTCGACATGCTGTCTCATCCATGAGGCCCTTTTCCTCACTTCATCTTACAAATCAGTTCTAACTTTCTTTAAATATGTTGAGGTCCAGAGGCCATAAAAAGCATATGGTGATGTTTTAAATGGGTTCAATATTTTAGTATTTTCATTTGCATAGGTTAATTCTTTCAAGTCATGTTCTGGTGCATACTGCATTTGTGTCTAAGACTGCCTTGGCATGTATTGCATGAGTGCTTCCACTGGCCAAATGCCAACCAGAACATGATAACTATGATGTGATGCATGAAATGGAATTAAAATGTGCACAGCCAGAAGTACTAATTCAATTGACTAAAGTAACTCCAGTAAGAGAACAAATTCAGAGAATATTTAAAATAGATAATTATAGAATTGTATGCATGAAAGAATGTAGTGCTCATTCACATGACAAGGTAAGTTTGATCATCAGACATGGATTGTGTTTTCCTGATAATTACGCTACAGTTGAAGTTGAACTTACTAGGCTTGATTTTTGCCTTTCTTTGTTGGTGCAATGATGTCATAATGAATATTAAATTATTTTATATAACTAGTTGTATGGTGATATTTTTATTTTAACCAATGAAAAAATTAATTTCTTATGTATATAAATTGATATTTTCCGGGAAAAGAGAATTGATAGAAAAAACAGTGGGAAAATGCTGATTTAAATGGCTCTTTTGACATGTACTTTTAGTAAATATTTTCACTTCTGCTTTCTTGAATTTATTTTTTTTGGGAAGATGGAGTCTGGTGATACTTTTTGTTCAGCCACGAGCATTAAGCAAAAAGCTGTAATAGACCAGTGTTCCTTTCATTTACAAAGTGTTTTGTAACTGGTTAAAATGTCACTGTTTAGAAGCAAGAGAACCAAGCCCTGCTTTTGAAGATCAGTTAGAAAAGATTTTAAAGTTTATAAATGGTTGTTCTATTGTTTTTCAAACAATTGTGCTTCTTGAAACTGCAGGTTCTTAAAACAGAAGGAGAGGACCTTGTCCCCAGAAGCTATTGGGATACTTTGAGACGTAGCACAAGCCAAGCTCTCTTTTCAGACCTTGCGGAGGTATAAAACAACCTCTCTGGTCTTCTGGTCCATAAACAGACTGCTTTATTTATTTGATTTATTCTGTTCTGATTGTTTCCTTCTATTATGCACCTTGTTTCTTTTTTCCTTTTAATTACTTTTTTATTTTAAACCTGAAAGTTCTCAGCTCAAATGTATTTGGTTCTATACAATGTCCTAACTACAAATTGTCATTTCTAAGATAAAGCGAAGTTACCTTTTGAAAGAGTTGGAAGATGAAGTTCTCTTCAGTCCTCACGATAAGAAGCATTTTCTAACACTAATAGTAATGGCTTTTCACAGTTAGAGAAGTAATTCAGGAAACTTTTGTCATTTAGGTAAATGGTCCAGTAAAATGACAAATTTATTGAGAGTTGTAGCCCTTTAAACTTTTAATCTTTCTGTCCTTAATATGCTTTTTATGTATATTGTCAGAGCCAATCTTCACACAAAATATAATGCAAAGATTGTTTTAATTATTGGAGAAAACCAGGGATGTTTTAAGGTAACCAAAACATTGGTCCATCTTTTTTAATATAACATGATCATTATGGAGGTCTAGAAATACCACTGAGCTAGATCATTTATGCTTTTCTGTACCACACACAGTGAGAGTGATTGCTCTGCTGTTAGTGGCATTAAAAAACATACAGCAACTCCCCACTGACTCTGGTCTCAGAGTTCCATGTTTCCTAAGCAGGAACATAATGACAAAAGAACAAGGAACCAAAGCTGACCTCCAGAGTAAAACAGTCTTTTTCCTTGGTTTGGAACATGTTAAAAGTAATTAGTGTTTTGTCCCTGCTGTTCCTCTGCTGAAGCTATTGAATAACCTGACGACTTTGATGGACTTCTAATTTCCAGGCTAAATTTACTCATAGTCCCTTTATATCAGTCAGTTGTTCACTAATTTTCATAGGGCTTTTTCTTCTTTAGTGTTAATCTTCTTACTTGTGGTTGTATTTACAAATGCAGTCATAGTCCTCTGTTTAAATTTATTTGAATTTTAATTATGGGCCAAAACAAAAGAAGGTATTTGATTTTTTCTATTTTTAAGATAAAACCTACATTTTCTAGGTATCAAATAAGCCTTTTCTATATTTCTCTTGGCTTGTGTTCATTTGCCCTTGGATAAAACAAAATGTAGTGTTACAGAACTATGTTTTATAACAATATTCATAGCAATAACCATAGTAATAACATATACATCATAATCTTGCAATAAAGCAGTATACACAGCCTATCTTCCTGTGCTTCTACATTGATGAGCTTCTGAATTGTTAATCCAATTATTAATCCTAATTTATTCCACAAAATTTTAAAATCCAGAGTATCAGTGCTCTTGTCTAGTCATATAAGAGACACAGAAGGGAGAGAAGGCTTGTTATTTCACTATTTATTGTCCCAAGAAGCTTGGGACATTTAGTTTTCTGAATGAAATATCATCTTAATGTACAGTTAGCTGCCATGAATTCAGTCCCAAGTGTAGGTGGATTTAAGTTTGGTAATCTCTACACAGGTTTAATTTAAAGAGAGAGAGGTTTTTTAATATCCAGTGCCTCAGACTAATATCTGTAACTATACTGTAATTGAAGCTTAATAGCAGCTGTACTCAATAGTGATTTAAATTCTCTGTAAAGTGAATAAAAAGCCTGTCTGCTCACTTACAAATAATTTAATGAAGAAAAATAATGTTCTGCATTTTCTCCACTTACAATTTCCCACTTCTCACTGTAATTATCTTTATCTTGCTTGGTTTGGGCCAGCTGGCTTTCTTCCACGTTCTTATCTGATCCAGGTACTCTTGCATCTGAATAATATTTTAGCTATTTGTAGTAAGAAAGTGGCATAAAGCAAGGTGACACTGGGGTCTGTGTTGTTTCATAGGCTTTTGAGAAGGCTATATGTAAGTTGAAAAGGGGAGTAAATAAGGTTTGTTGCTATGGGAATCAGAAGGTCTCTTTGGAGAGTAAAGTTTTTTATCACAACTAGTTTTTTCTATGACAGTGTATAATACTGTTTCTGTTCTTACTAATTTAGCAATTCCACTGTCCTGTTGGAATATAGCAGTTATCCCTAAATTCAGTTTTGGGCTTTATTCTTAAATTACTAAGTAAAACTGGAAATCAGCAGGTTAGTTATCACTGTTGGAAAAAACAAGAGTTTGCAGTGAGGAAGCTCTTAATAAATCAAATAATAATATATGCTCTTAATTATTGGAATATGTTGGTAACAAATGCAATCAATGCTCATAAGCGTTACCTACTTTTAGTCAACCCTTTTAAATCAAGAACTTGAAACTAATTTTGCAGAATACAGAATAAAGACTTTATGCAGTTCAGGTTAGAAAGCAGAAAGGAAAAAATACTGCCATTATGCTGTATTACTTCAGTAAGGTGACTGAAGCACTTGTGTTTGGTCTGTCTCTTTACCTGCATTTGTATTTCAGTTAGTGTAAAGGTAAAGAGATTCTCATCTCATTTAAATTACTGCAAAACATATTTGATCAAAATTGAGGCTTATATTTGTATGCATGGAAACATGGGAGGTAATTTAATTTTCACTGATCTAAAATAAATAAATTAATTTTATCATGAAAAATAAATAATAGCCTTAAATTATTAAGGCTTCTGGTTTTATCCTTTACCACATAAAAGAGAATTTATTTAATGCTATCAGTGCAGAAGGAGCACGGGAATAGTTTTCAGTTGCCTGCAGTTCTTCAGAGAAGCATACTGGCTTGAGTTTCTGCAGTGAGCTTTTTGTTTGGGGTTTTTTCATTTAGTGAGGCCAACCAAGTGGGAATTGTGAAAAGACTTACAGATTGTATTTTTTTTTAAACGGTTCTTTAGATATGGGTGAATGCAACCTAAGTCTAAGGTTTTGAAATGTTTTTGCAAGATGAAAGGCTGTAATTTAACATTTGATATCTTTTCAGTGTACTTAAGGGAAATTGTTTGAATGTGCTTAGGGATTTAATTGCTTAAAAGACATAAGAAATCAGGGTATCTGCATTTCAGTATATTGTGTCCTTTACTGGAGGATAACAATATTAAAAGACAAATAGTGATTACTTTTCTGAATTAGTTTGCTCACTTGAGGAGCAGAGCTGTCTTAATTGAAGGGCATGAAATATCTCTACCTCTATATACACTATGTCATCTTATTTCTCCCTGGAGAAAAATGTGAGAATAAAGAGGAAGCTAGAGTACATGAAATACAATCTTGAGAATCCTAAACTGATTATACTAAAGAACAGAAAAGTCTCTCTTATTTCTTTAGATTGGATGTTGAAAGGAAGGGATTTGTGTTGTTACTGCCTTGTTGATACATAAATATTCTTTATGAATATTGCACTTTCCATATTTTATGAATCAGTATGTAAATTTGAAAATAATACATTGTATTTTAGAGAATGTAGATGTGACATGCTTTTTCATGGTACATGGTTTATCATGATGTTGAACTATTGCATATTGTTTAAAATTTTTTCCTAGTTTCTTCACTTAGACTTTCTTTGTCTGTTACAAATTTATAGCCTCTTTGGTGAAGAAATAGAATCAGACTTAAAGGACTCTAAGTGTGGCTTGCAGGTTTATGCATGTAGATCTTTACAGAGCTGTATAAACAGTTTTC
The DNA here is from genome assembly GCA_013398995.1 of Alaudala cheleensis. NCBI lineage: Eukaryota > Metazoa > Chordata > Aves > Passeriformes > Alaudidae > Alaudala > Alaudala cheleensis. Next base: position 1,953,521 of record VWYE01005369.1, read on the forward strand.
TATACCTGTGGTAGATCCCACAGGTTTATAATGTATCATTATGGTGATAAATTATGACTGTTACATCTCCAAATATTTGCTAGGTTTCTGTACTGTGCCTTGTTTTGTACTGCAACACTAGAGTCAGCAGGCAAACTTCCTAATGGGTGGTAGCTTGCTTAGGAAGAGCAGAGACTGCTCTCCTACTCTTTGCTTTTCGTTAAGTCTCGTCTTTCTAAGAAAAATGGGAGCTTGGATGGGAGGTAATCCCTAAGCAGGTGTAGTAAGGAGACAAAATACATTACTTTTAAAATTTCAAATGTTGACAGAAGCATGTTAATTCCAGGAGGTCAGTGTCATTTTGGATTGCAGTGGCTTATTCAAGAGCCTGATATTACTGAATTATTCTTTTAGCTCTTCAGTGTATCAAGAGCTTCTTTTTCAAAGAAGTAAAATCAATGCATATATACAATTGTTAAGGGTGATGTATAGGTAGTTGAAAAAGTGGAATATGCAATCAGTATACGCAGATGATAGTTACTTCTGTTTGGATTCCTGTTTACAACTTTTGCTATTACAAATGCTCAAAATTAGTTGGCTTTCTCTTCTAATTCTAGCCTTCAAAATCTTTTGTTATTTATTAAGGAAAAAGTGTTAATATATATTCAGAGATTCCAGTCCTGTGCAGAGACCACAATCTGGTAGATGAGGAACATTCTTAAGACAAGTAATCCAAATACTGCTTCATTATTTCAAAGTATTTCATAATTCTGGTGTTTTAAATGTGTTTGGGAGTAACATTTAAGGTGTAGCTATCTGCCACTTACAGAAAAGAATTATGTAAAGTACACCTAACTTGATGTGATTTTGGAACACAATCCAATACTTACTTTTGAAATACAGAATAAGAGGATATGAACTGATGTCCTTTAATTTCTTTGTAGTTTCATAGTAGAAGAGAAAGGAGATTGTGTACAAAGGGAGTTAAGTTCTATGGTTCACCTTAACAGACAAGAATTTTATTTTTCCTCACAAGTTTCTGGTTTTATTTTTCATACCTTTTCCCACTTCATTGCAACTTCCATTACATCATTCCATTGGTTTAATTACTTTCTACTAAATGCAATTAACAGCTACTGCTATTTCTATGTGAAAATTGCATGGCAAAAGTAACGTAATGGATTTCAATACTAAAATCTTTTTTAAGATTATAAAATAGAATACAAACTCTTTTAATAGAAGAGTCTATTGTGATAATAGGCATTCTCGGATTATACTTCTGTATCTGATCCAATCATGGCCTTTAATTTTTTTTATTCTAATATTTAAGCGTGCTGATGATATTTCAAGTTCACTGTCAGATACTACACTGCTTGTACACTTCTTTGGCAAGAAAGGAAAAGCTGAACTGAACTTTGAAGATTTTTATAGGTGAGTCTCAACTTCATTAATTTCTTGTAAAAATATTTCTACAGTTGTTCTAATTAATATGTACTATATTATTATACACAGGGCTCATGCAGGTATGTTTATAATGGTTTATGTTCCCTTTGTGTGTGTTATATACACAAAGAGAAAAATAAAACAATAAGTGGCCCAACAATGAAAAGTCCTCTTCCAATGCTGCTGCATTTGCCACTTTTGTCAGCACTTGTGTGTTTAGTTTGGGGTGGAAAGGTTATATCCCAGCCCTGTCCTTATTGATAGGTAGGAACTTCTTTCTTGGCTTTGAATTATTTATATCTTTCCCCCTGTTTGTCAGTGCTTTTAAAAAAATCTGGGTGCATCTCTGCACTTAGGGACATACTTATAATTTTTCTGAAGATATCATTCAGGCACCTTAGAACAAGCTGCTTTGGGTAAAAGTTAAAACAGAGTGGAAGCTATTGGCTTAGTTATTGTGCCAGTATATATAAAATTTAAAAAAAACAGGGTAGAGTGCCATAAAAACAGAACCATAAAACTGTATGCTTCTGCATAATTGGGAGAGATACAATGCTTAGTTCCTGCTTCCTCAGTAAATACTTTTAATATCTATTGTCTTTCTCATTATCACTTAACTGTGTATTCCAATCAATCAGAAGTTTGCAAAATATTTTCTCTTAAATGAGAAGTCCTGAAAAGTATTCAGTATTTTACATAATATAAAAACTGTATCAAGTGAAATCATGACATAAGTTCAAAGTAGGAAGCAGCAAAGAAGGTAGTTTTACAAAAGGCATCTAGTTAAAGTGCTGCTATGGGCTGTGGTTGACAATGTGGTAAACATGAGTTTCCATGCACTAGAGAGGTAATTTCACCCTTGCCTGTAGGACTAGGACAACACACAGGATCAGGGAAAACACTTTTTCTCTTCGTAGGCAGCTGTTTTTATATTTGGTGTCCAGAATATTCTTAATGGGTTTTTAAGTTGGGAAGAGTATCATAAGAATAGTGAAGTATTTTTCAAAAAGGGTTAGATTGAAAGACTGCATGCACTCATCATATTCAGCTTGTTAAAAAGACAAGGTTAAATTTCAAACTGCGAGTAACTACACGGGGAATACATTTTGGGAATTAATTTAGTACCATGGAATTTTGAATAAGCATATACAAATAAAGATCTGTAACCCACTAAAGAAGAAAATCAAGGTAATACAAGCTAAAATTAGATTACAAATGTAAGTATCAAGTAATTTTAAACCTTACTAACACATTTCATCATTGTGTTAAGATTGTTGCATTGACTTGAAAATACAGATAAGGGATTTACCAAATTTACCATCAGTGCTGCAAAAAGAGAACTAATTTGTGTAGCATTATTTGGCTCATATTCTAGGAATCTTTTAAGGACATGAACAGTAGAAATACAAAGGATGACAATTCCTTCATGTTTTGTTTGTGCTTTAGATTTATGGATAACCTGCAAACTGAGGTTCTAGAGATAGAATTTCTTTCCTACTCTAATGGGATGAACACCATCAGTGAGGAGGACTTTGCCCATATTCTCTTGAGGTATACAAATGTGGAAAACACATCAAGTTACCTGGAAAACATGCGCTGCAGTATTCCTGAAGAAAAGGTAATGGCTTAGCAGTGGGCCACAGCATGCAGCCCCAGTCTCACTAAGATGAAAACATAGCTTTGTTGGACTGAATTACTTAGCACCAGGATTTTATGCTGATCATAAAATGCATGCCTGGTTTTTCAGATTACTTGCTGAATAAAAAGTAGAAAAGTAAATAAGTTAATAGAATGATATTCCATAAGATTTAGCTAGTAGTATTGTTGAAGTTTAGATAGAACATAACAGATAGAGCAGGTTAAGTTGCAAAAACCGTAAGACATTAAAAAGAAAAATTTCTAGCACTGAATTATTAAAAAAACCCTTTCTCTCTTTCCCTTCCCTTCCCTTCCCTTCCCTTCCCTTCCCTTCCCTTCCCTTCCCTTCCCTTCCCTTCCCTTCCCTTCCTCTTTCTTCTTTGCACTGCCACTGGAGTAGAATCTCCTCAGAAATAATGTCACATTTTATCTCATTGTTTTATAGTCTTATTATTGGATTGCTTGTAGTTACTGTTGGGTGTATGGGTTTTTTAATGACTGAAGACAGAGAAATTATAATATAAACAGTAAAGGTCAGGAGATAGATAGTCCTTAATTTAACGACAAATATGTTGTCAGAAGTGTATCTGAGAGAAATGTAGTAGCAACTATGCATCAGTGATAATCTATAGGATAATGTTAAAAGTAGTCCTTCAAACAAGGGATGTTTTGGATATACTTCTTCTATTTGTGTTTACAGAAGAAGAGCAAATTAATTTGTCCTAGAAAGCTAACTCTTTTCAATATCCAATGCTATATCCTTTTAATAGCATTGACAGCAGAGCTTGCAAAGAAAATAAATCAGTTTCAACAGTTTATTTGGGCTGTGTTTTTATTTGAGAAATGACATTGTAATTTCTGTCTTCACAGTAAGTAAGGTCAGTCAACTGACCTGATAGAAGCACACTCTAAAAATCAATAGTTTTCTGTTCAGATATGTGGTTTATCTGATTCTTCCTCTGGTTGTACAGCAGTTAAGGCTACTGAGTGTTAAATATAGCTGGGAAAGCAGGCCTGTCTCTTTTGACCAGATTAGGTGTCAGATGAAGTGGTGAGATTGGTATCAGAGTTCCTGCTCAGTGACCCTTTCCAAGGTCCTGGTCTAGGCAATGAGGTGCTCACATCAAACTGCCGTAAAAGGTCTGTGCAGCTTTCAGTATTCAGAGCCAAAACAGAGCAACAGAGCTGCTGTAACTGCATTGTTCCAGATGGAAATCTCAAAAAAACCCAAAAAACACTCACTTTGGGTCTTGAATAGAAACAATAACGTAAGTACCACTGAGGAAACTGAAAAATAACACCCGTAGTTATAGAGAAATACTTTGTATGCCAAAGGTGAAGTAAATATACAGACACTTTCTTTTGAACACTAGGTAGTGGTATTTGAAGTTTATCTCTAAGTCTTCCAATGTCATGGCTGGTATTCCACTGTAGTTTCCTCTTCTTGATCTCTGGTGGGACCATCAGTTAAGAAAAGCTTCCATGTAGAAAGCTCTATCACTCAGTTAGAACTCTGCTTTTATGCTGTGTTCTGGAAATGTCCTGGCACTGGACAGGAGCCATATATCTGTATGCCATATGCTATACCTCCATTAAGTGAAACAACACATTGCTGTTTTTCATAACTTTGTATCATTGGCTTGGTAAATGTGTTGTCACTACCTCCCTTATGCTGTCACAGGCTTTTAAGAATTGGACTTTGCCTCTTACTGCCATGAGGTGTTGTTTGTACGTTGTTCAAATGTTGTCACATTTTTTGACTCTTGTCATAACACTATCATTTTAAAATTATAAAATTTGCTCTTTATTTCATGAGAGTGATATGCTGCAATACTAATACTAACCACAGGATTCTATTTAGAAGAAAAATTAGTTGAATCTGTAAACGAATAGGCCCATACTCTGACAGTTGGCAATGTTAAACTTTCATGGCACTGTACAAAGAAGCCCCTAAAGCAGCATGATAATCTTTTGTCATACTGTAATCATGTTAAAATGTTCAGCTGGCATGCTTCCTGCTCACAGGATGTTTTCCTTCTTTTACTAACTAGATGCCAAGCAGTGATTCATGTAAGCTGGCATCATGAATTACTATGGATATCAGCTCATGAAGAAAGTCTGTGCATTTTTAGCAGCATTGGTACATTAATCTGAGGTTTTTTTTGCTGTAGTAAAATATTACTGTCCTTATAAATAAAAAAGTTAACTTCCTTTTTTTTGTCATGGTTTAACCCCAGCCATTGACCAAGCCTCACACAGCCATTTGCTCACTCCCCCACCAGCAGGGTCAGGGCGAGAATAGGAAGGGTAAAAGTCAGAAAACTTGAGAGATGAGAAAAAGACAGTTTATTGGGAAAAGCAAAAGTCATGCACACAAACAAGATTTTCATAGTAGCCTGACCTCTTACACTTATTTTTTGCATTCAGAATTTTCACAGACATTGTGAACCTAAAAATGTCAGCTTGGGACTTTGGTGGATGTTCTCTACAATTGCTCTTTTGCCATAGTACCTGAGGCTCCTGGCTGAGAAGTTTCACTGATCTAGGAATTTCACAAATGCATGGCAGAGTTATTCCAGACCCATACAGTTTTCAGTCTAAACACAGTGCAAGAACTAGAACTTGGGCACATAAACTAATAGTGTCAAATGCAATGAAACAAAAAGACAGTATTGATAATTTTAAGCTTTTAAGATAAAAATTTAAGTAAGATGGTGGTTCTGCTTGTGAATATGAGGGTTTCCTCACAATTGGGAAGGATCTGCTTGTGGAGAAAAGCAATTCATGATGGAGACAGGCCAAGCTGTCTCAAAAGAGTTTACAAATCTTAGCTAGTGGTTAGGACAGATCACTTAGGCTGGATTTTACATCTCAAGTGTGTGGAGACCTATGAAATTCTTCAATTATTCTGCTGCTCTCCACATTTTCCGCAGTCCTTGCTGTTTCATATGGGTTAGCATCCAACCTGCCATCTTCTCCTCTGACACAAACCTACATTTGTATGTTTTCTGTGTTCCACCGTACTGTAAAGACCATGTATATATTTGAGGAGAGACATAGATCAGTGTTTTAATTTGATCAGAAAGGCTCACAAGTCTTACTATTGCCCTCAAGTATATTTTCAGAGACAAGTATTTAGTAGGATAAAAGAATAAAAAGCAAATGGAAAAATAGCCAGGAATTATAAAGGAGTCAGGGATATCAAGGTTTGACAAAGAATGCCATTCCATGTTCAGAATGGCTGAGACCAGTGGGAATTTGATATAGGCAATGGTCCTGACTTAGTTCAAAGTCTCATTTTCAGGTCTCTTTCAGAACTGATTTAGAGATAGTTTATGAGATCTTTGTATCTCTAAGATGAGAGAAGAGCAGAACAAATATTACAAGGAATGAAGACAAACTCTTCTTGTTTAACAACAACACTTCCAGTGAAACTTTCACAGAAGATGTTCTAAAGTCTGGTGAAAATGCAATTGATTTTTTAGAAAGCTGGACAGACCCTGCAGTACTGCAAACCCTCAGCTGAAGAGACTTGGGTGTCTAAATCCAGATATGTAAAAATTTCACGCTAAAGTACAGGCTTAAGGTGGACCATAACATATATTTACAAATCCATTCAGTGTATTTATATGAGCACATACACTCACATATATATAACAGTGGTTTGCAGGCTTTCAGTAGTAAACATAATCCAATGTTCATCCAAACCTAGACTTTTTATTCTCAGTATTGACTATCATAATGTAATAATCCTTGAATTCTTAAAAATTGCCCTCAGCAATGGAACAGTATTCTCTGCAACTGCTCTGGTGAGAATTGCTGTCTGATGGCAGTCACAGAGAGAAAAGACAGACTGCATTCCACAACAAAATCCAGTTCTCTACTTTATTGACTTTTACTACAAATCCTTTTTTTTTTTTTTTATTGATATGGTATCAGTTCTTAAATGAAGTACACATATATAATTACAAGGTTTGTTTATTCAGTTGTTATTACTACTGGTAATTCTTACAGTACAAATTGTTCTCCTGGTTTTTAGGGTATCACATTTGAAGAATTTAGATCATTTTTTCAATTCTTGAACAATCTAGAAGACTTTACAATTGCAATGCAAATGTATAATTTTGCAAGTCGTTCCATAGGTCAAGGTAAGTATCTATATTGTTATAAAAATACATTGATATCCATATAGAACTGTTGACAAAAATGAAAAAATGTTTTGTATTTCCTAGTTTGTAGTTTTAACGTTTGCAGAAAAAGGCTAAAAATGCTAGGACTCCAGCTTTGAGAGGAAAAGGCTTGGTCATTTCATAAGAGATATCATGCAAAGTCACATAAGTGGTGGACAAGCTGAAGGCAGAATGGTTGTCCATCAAATCCTACAATACAGGAGTTTAGAGGCACTTGATAACACCAGTGAGAGATCAGATTAAAGCAAACAAAAGCATTTCTTTACACAGTGAGCATCTGAAACTTGGCCTTCTACAAAGGATACTGAAGAAAACTGTGTCAGAAGGTCCAAGAGAGATCAGACAGAATTTTAACAAATCAGTAAGTGGGTACTGAAAGAACTAGGCATGTATGTATCTACTAAAATCCTTAATAAAACAGCTGTGATGCTTGGGGAGCACAAGGTGAGCAATATGCAAAGTGCTCAGACTTGTGTGCTCTCCTCAAGTAGCCTCTTCTTGGGTCTGACCCCATACCACCAGCACGGTCCTACCTAATGTGGCCTTACCAAGGGATGATATCATTTTCTCTGTGCTCTATTTCTTGGGTTCTGTTTTGTGTCAAATAAGTAAATGCCATATATGTTACATAGGTTTAATTAGAATATGATTTTCTAGTTTTGTTATTGCATATAGTATAGTATATGGACTGTTTTGGTAAAATGATTGGCACTTATTAAACAGTGTCATTTTATATCAGTTAAGAACTACTTGGTTTAGACTGTGAAATTTGGTCTTAATTTTCACTTTTTCATATTTTCAGTATTTAAATGTGAAAACTCGAGTTAAAAGTTTACTTATTTTTCATAATATGCTGTTTACAAAGTACCCTTAAATTCACCTTTTTTTTTTTTTCTGGTGCTCTCCTTATGCAGATGAATTCAAGCGTGCTGTGTACGTAGCCACAGGTGTGAAACTCTCCCCACATTTGGTGAACACAGTGTTCAAGATTTTTGATGTTGACAGAGATGACCAGTTGAGTTACAAAGAATTTATCGGCATTATGAAAGACAGACTCAATCGAGGGTTTAGGGTAAGGATTCTAATTTTTATAGTTATTTTAGTTAACTTTGCTGCTTACCACTACTTTAGCATCTGTAGCACCTGCAGATTTCAAACCAGTAGTGCATATGTTTAAAGACATACATTTAAAGACATACATTTTAAGACATTCATTTATAGACATACTGAAGCAATCTGTAAGATAAAATCCTTCTTAAATTCTTGATTTATTTTTGTTGGAAGGCAATACTTAGAGGGCATGATGTACCTTTATAATATGCAAACCAAATAGGAGATGAGAAATCCCCTGTACAGTGCCATTTCTTCTGTATTGTGTGATTAACAGATTAGCATTAGGAATTTTAAAAATGGCAGCAATTATGTCTGTATTGCTTGCAGAGAAAAGAAAATTTCTCTCTCTCAAGCTCAAGAAGTTAAGTTAAAGGTCAGCTCTTCTAAAACATTGTATAAAATACCAAGTGCTCATAATGACAGTTGGAAAGAGTTGCAGCAGAAAGTAGTTTTAATATTCAAATAAAAATTGGTGAAGCAGTACTGAACAATGCTGTGTTCTAGTTCAGAGCTTATTTTAATAATTAAACCCTGTATCTAATAATAAATTATAATAAGCTAGAGGGCAGGAAATTACTTGCAGTCATTTTTCTTTCTTCATATGACAGGTGTTAACATTTTTAACTGAATGTAAAATGGTGTTCTAACCAACAATCTTACTGCTTTATTTCTTAGATAGAAATCTTAAATTGTATTATGGTTCCTAAAGTCACATTTCAATATGTTATTTCAGTAATTTTAGTTAATTTTAGTTAGCTTCCTAAATCTAATTTTAGAACTTTCTGTGAAGTGTGTTGAGTCTAATAGTTTATTTGTTATTTCTGTGATATTATGATCAAACATAAAATATGGATAACAACCGCTGTACTTGTAACAAACTTATTTCCTTGTTGGTCCTCAATTCCTTTTATTATGGTGTGGTAATGATGATTGTTTCACTGTTGTTTCAAACTGTTCAGCTTTATGTTTTAATTGTTTACTAATTGTGAATGTGCAGTGTATGTTAATCTAACCAGCAGTCTGCTTACTAAGTAATTCTTGTATTTATTACACCTTCCTATTTCATAAAATGCATGACAGAAATCACATATAATTTTAAGAATCTGTATCATCCAGCACTGTTCAGTCTTACGTATGTATTTTGCTTTTGCCTGGACCACTATAAAGTATTCCAGTGGACCGTTAAAGAATGATAAAGCATAGACAATATTCAGAAGAATAACACAGTCTTCCATAAATTATAATTCTAATTCAAGTTAAATACTAGACATCTCCTGGATTACATAGGAGACAATTGTGATTTGGTCCTGTAATTCAGCTAAATGCATTCTCTTCACTAATCAGTAGTATTCCAAGACAATTACAGTAGCAAACTGAGGAATTACAATTTCCAGTAAGTTTTCATGAGTGTCACACAAACCAATTTTTTCCAAGAGTGGATAATAGTAAAAATTCTGCAAAAATTTGCTTTCATAAAAAAAATGCTGCAAAAATTTTGCCTTGATAAACACCCCCCACCCACTGCAATCTTGGCTTAGAATGAAAAGTAGAAAATGCCTAAGAACCTTTTTCCCAGAACGAATTGATGGAACATGTCATTAATTGCTTCCTATTGTTTGTATGTTAAAGTTTGCAGAGTATTTAATGTGTCCAAAACAACTAAAACTTCGCCCTCCTTCTCCTACAATGTGGAGGGCTCAAATGTTGTCTTGTGCTAAATCAAAGCTAACAAATTACTAACCTTTTCTTTATCAATAACTGTGTTTTGAATCCAGATGAAAATGCAGCCAGTTTCATTAAATGGATACAAGATCCTAACAGCTTCCGCTTATTCAGTATTTTGTAGCAACATAGAAATCTTGGCCATGAAAAATCTGAACCCCTTTATTAAGTATAAATGCCTGATTTTAATGTTAAGTATTCCACAATTAATGTCTGCCAATTAACACAGTGTCTGATCCTCTCTGTAAAAACGTCCTGAAATAACAGTTTCAGTTAGGCCTATGATCTGAAGTACAATTTTAAAATTAACACCTTGTACTTAGCAATTCTACCTTTTTTAAAGTTGTTTCACTAATTACGTTTGCCCAGAATCTTGAGGCCATTACCGGATTCAGTACTGGTACCATGTATTTTAGAAAAGGGCATTTTGTGGTTATATAGTCACACTAAAGTTAACCTCTTTAAGAGGAAAGAGTCACACAAATCCAATGAAAATGCAGTTCTGAAACATCAGTCAGTATGTGGCAAGTTTGTTCTATTTAAAAGCTTAACCTTGAACTTAAAAACTTGAGGAGGGTCAGGTACTACCTCTCATAGGAACACAAGAAATGTTTATTTTAATACAAATTTTAGATACATTTTTTGGAAAGTTAACTTTCTTAAAGACTTTACCAAAGGAAATCTGTCTTTTTCTACACTTTTGTAGCACAACTTGAAACTTTGTTTTTGTTTTACTAGTTTGAAGCAAACTCATATGTTAAGCTGCCATCAAGTGGTCAGTCAGAATATTACCATAAACTTATTTAAAATGTTCAGACAGGAAAACCTTTTTTTTTTTGCTTACTCGTTAAAACAGTTATTTCCCTTTCTTTTCCAAATTTAAAAATATATAAGGAGATTCCCTTTCCATTAAAAATTCCATTTTTAAACTGAAAGACTTGGAACATCATGACAAAATTATAAACATTTTGCATAACACATACTGTACTGTTATCTCCTATTTGTCAATTAAAGCCATTTTTTTGTATTTTCATGATACTGTTGTCTTATGCTTATCCCTGGCTGCCTTCACGTGTTGTCTGCATCTGCACACTTCTCCATCTTCTGCTCCACAGGGCTACAAACCTATACAGAGGTATACTACTTTCAAATCCTGCGTGAGGAAGGAGCTCTATAGCAGATAAATGACGGTATGTGTTAGCCACCAGTCTGAGTGTGCTGGCATGCCTGCAGGAATGGCTGAATGTTGAACTGTCACTGCTTTGTTTCCTGTTCCAAAACTCAGGAACAGGTTGTATGACTGCAAGCAATGTAGTAGCTCAAGGCATCACGTCGTGTTTTTGACTGAAGCAATAGAATTTTATCCTGGAGTTGGTAATGACTGACTCACGCTGTCACTGTTCTGTGAGCCAGCTGTGATTTTGTACTGTGTTTGAAATTAGGAAAAGTATCTTTACATAGTTTCTGTTGCTGTTTTGTCTGTCCCATTACCTCTTTTTAAGTAATTTATCAGGTACCTATAGCTAATAAGTATTTATTAAGGAAGACTGTAGAGGCAGATTTTTCTGACTTTTAGTAACCTGATTTTTAGTAACTTTGATTTATACTGCTACATTCTTGAAAGCAGTCATGTATTTTTGGCTCAATTAATGCTGCACATCTCATTTCAAAAACTCAGCACTGTGTCTACACATAATCACCATGGCTGTTTTCACTACATGAATATCCATTCCTACAGTTCAGTTGTACTGTGGATTTCAGTGTAAAAACCAGGGTGTGCATATTCTGTAGCCATATTGGGAAACTTGTTTGTCACACAGGGGACATAGACACTGCATTAGCAGACATTTCTCCTCTTAACATAGAGGAAGAGTTTGTTCCTTTGCAATTTAAGGGTTTTCCTGTTTCCATGTAAAGACTTTGCAGGAGTTGCTGTGAAGGCTCATGGCTCCCAGGGAGCAGAGAGATGTACACCATGACAAGCAAGGCCCCATGGTCAGTAGTCTGCTCTGAGTGACCCTGTGAGGGCTCCAGCACATCTCATGCTCCTGACCCAGGAGGGTTTGACTCACTCTTCTGCTGGTTTTAATTCTGAGGCACAATATTAAGCTGAGATTTTTTGTTCAATACTATACCCTAATGCTGAAGCATTGTACTAATATGTGAGTACAGAAGAGGAAATTTGATCTTAACAAAGTGTCTGGTTTCTCCACCTTACTAATGGGAGGTGTAAATGACTAATAAAGTACTTTAAACAATATTTTAGTAATACAAGTCACTAGTCACATGACAGGAAGTCATGGTTTTAGTTTAATCTTATGTAACTTTCTGGCTTTGAAACTTTTGACTATCAAAGCTTCCTTTCTTCTTTTCTCATGTAATTTTAAAGGACGTTATTAGGAGTACTTTGTCTTTTTGTCGAAACCCATATTGTACTTTCATGTTAAGTGTTATTTAAACTGCAAAGTTTTCAAGATGTGGAACAGCTCTTACAGGAAACTGGCAAAATGCTACTCAGTCATGATACTTCCCTGGCAAATTCAGTGAAGGGTATGCGACCAAGTGGAAGAAAATGCAGTGACACAAAGGAATCCAGTATCTAATCAACAAACCTAATAAAATCATCTTGGTGACAGAAAGAGAGACTGTGGTAAAAGCATCAAGTGTGCATACATCAACACCTTGTCAGATCTAAATTCAGGCACTAAATTAATTAGTTCATATGCTGAGATGACGTAAACTGGGAAAAAATGCACCATGGAGATTTATAAAGGGAGATGTTGTTCATATAGTATAATGTCATTCTCCAAAAAAAATTGAATTACAGCATGTCTACACTACACATTGGAGACAGAAGAAACCAGGTTAGTTTTCAGGGCATGGACTTGGCTACAGGCAATCTCACTGAGTTAATATAGAGGCTGCTTGTTATGTACCCTGCTCTTCTTCCGACCTGGAGCTCCTGGATGTAACAAAAATTCTTCTTGTAGCCAAGCTTGCTTTAGTATCAAATACCTGTGCACAGAAGAATACAATGTAAGCCTTGTATATATAAAGTTCTCTCTTCCCCGTTGACACATTAGTTTGTTACTGCTCTTCAATTGAGCAACTGCTTCTTGTCCCTTATCACAAGTCAGAATCACAGAATTGCTAAGGTCAGAAAAGACCTCTGAGATCAAGCACAGTAACATAACCAGTTGTTGGCTGTTAGGAGTTCCTTTTTATGCAAAATATTGCAAACTCATATTATTTCTTCAGATTTGTTGTAAACTTCTGCTAATGGAAATGGAAACTTCAGCCAAGGCACATGAGTCCAAGTACATGCAAAAGTACTGTGGGGTAGAACAGAGATAGTTCTGCCTTTGCCATACATTGAGGAGTGAAAATGGATTTACATAATTCTAAAGATAATTACTTTCCATTTAGTTTATAAATTGAGAAGATATAAAAATTGAATAATTGGAGATTTGAAATGGAACTATTTTAATAGGTAATTAAATTCCAGTCTGATGTCCAAAGAAGCACATAAATGTACATGAAATACAAAAATCAGCTGCAGCTACATTCCACAGTAAGGTGCAGTACAACTACTATTAATTTTACTTTCTTTCCAAATATAAATGTACAGTTCAGTGTGCTTTGAAACATTGTGCTTTCCTATGGTAAATGTAGAACTCTGGTGAAGGAGATTAAGATACTTGGCACACCACAGATTATACCCTCCTTTGAATCTGCACTCTGAAAAACAATAAACAGCGTATTGTGCTGTAAGTCACATATCTCTAAAATGCACTAATGCCATTACTCCACAGTGTAAAGAATGTTATACACTTGTAATAAGTAATGCAAATTTCTCCTTGGGGAACCACTGTACAAGCTGTGTGTGGTCCCTGCAGGGCACCCAGCCTGGCTCGGAGTTGGCAGGTACTCCTTTGCATGCACTGCAGGGAGAACTGAAAAAACATGTTTGCAGAGAACTGCCTGACAGAGCACAGAGGAGAGCTCTGCTTTGGAAGTCTTGTGGAAGGATTAACTGGGAAATTTCTAACAAAGCCCTTTCAAAGTTAATTTCCAAAAAGGGATGTTAGAGACCAACTTACAAAGGGATTCAAGTCCATGTAAAGAACTGTTTGCTAAACCATTCATGTGCTCAGGAACTGTAATAGATATTTAGGCCATAACTGTGATTTTATTGACTACTGAAGTATTGAAAGTAATTATTACATTGCAAATGTAAATCTAGAAATTAATTTCCAAATACTAGTAATTTTCTGAGAATCTTAGGATTTTCTGTTTAAAAATAACTGATTTCTGAGTGTTCTGAATATTGTGGGTTTTCAAAATTTCTGATTAAAAGGTTTTAGGAGGTAATGGTTAATAGCTGAAAACAGTACCTGAGACTGAGTGAGGAAGAAAATTTATTTTGAAAAAGACATGAAAAACATCGATTCAGAACCTCATTTCCAACCATTTCAACTATAAATTTCTGTCATTTGTAAACACTTCATTCTGTCAAGGGAGATTAAATCTTTCATGTAGCTAATCTTTTTAGAGCTTTTAATTTCTATACTTTCGTAGTACACAGCAATTGAATACATCTAATGTAAAAGACAGCTTTAAAAAAAAGGAAAGAGGCTGTTGCTTAGTGTTTGAAGAGACTTTTGCGTACCTCTTCTCTAAAGCAGAGGGGCAATAAGTATACGATTAGGCACTCCTTCCTGACTCATCTTACAAAAGTAATTGGAAATTGCAGAACTTGGGCTTTTGATCCTAAACCTGACAAGCAGCTTAAAAACATACCTGGATACAGTGGGAGGAGAATGTTCCAGTCAAACATGAAAGCATTGCAGAACGTGTGGACAAGCAGTTCCTTCTGTGGATTTGGTACACTGAGAGTAGATACAACAATGCATACATTACAAATAAGCAGATGAACAATCAGTGTATTTCAGCATTTCTTTTGATGACTTCCATAAACATTTCTCTGAACTTGTTTCATAAAATAAAAAATGAATTCATATCATAAAGCACAAGTTAATAAATTGAATATGCTTTTGTTAAATAACTTACTGCAATTTGCAAGTTATGCATTTTTTCATGAGATTGACTAAAATATCAGCAAAATTATGCATTCATCTAAGTATGGTTCCTAATATTTCATTTAATGTCTGCATCATATACTACTGTGGATAAATTGTGCTCTGAATATCTAGAACTTCTTTATAAACTTCTGTGCTTTTTAATTAAACAAGATGAGGGATAAGAATAAATAGATGTAGGCTTCAGTGTCTTTTAGTGGATTTTTCAGTGGATTTTAATGTACTGCAGTGTGGCAATATCTTTAACATCTTCACTCAGTTCAACCAAAACAAGGTATTGGACAGTCTTGCCATGCGTCCTGGTATTAGTTGAGAGTGAGTTAATTTTCTTCTTAGTAGCTCCTACAGTGCTGTTTTAAATATAGGAAAATACTATTGAGGACACGGACTTCCCAGCTTTTCACCCCACCCCACCTGCAAGGAGGCTTGGTGTTCACAAGGAGCTGGGAGGGGACACAGCCAGGACAAGTGTCCCCAACTAGCCCAGGGGATATTCCATACCATGCAGCATACACTTAGCATATCAACTAGGAGGAAAGTGGTTTCTTTCCCCAGTTGTTCTAATTCTTATTAACTTTCCATCTATTTTTTACACTTACTGTGAAAATGGACTTGTGGAGTTAGGAACAGTGGGAGAAATAATGAGATCCAGTGATAACTACAGATAGCATAGAGCACAGAGCAGTGAATCTCCCAAGCCAGCCCTTGGCCACTTTACCTCTCCATTCAATGGACAATTATCCATGTTGCTAAACTACAATTTAGGATTAAGGTAATCTAATATAGAGAACCTTTCATGTCATCTGCACATATGGTATTTGGCTTTTGCTGGTGCCTCCGTTTAATGAACATCAGTAATTTTCTATGTTTTTTGTTTGGTGTCATAGGTGAACTTTTTAGTGCAGTGTCAATACAAAGAATAAAGGAATGAAACTAGAGAGGGAGCTGAACTTACCTGAATAAAGAGGAAATACTTTCTTGCATCTTTTAATATAAATAGGCTATCTGTTGAATGCTGTGTGCTGTGAGGTGAGGATGCCTTTTGAATACTTAACCTATGTATGGTTTTATAATTCTCCTTTTACCGAAGTAAATTTGATCTCCCATTATTTTAATATTAAAACATCTATCTAGTATGTATGAATCTGAATAAAATTTAAGGTAGACTCAATTAACTTAGTAAATGGTATCTTTTTTCCAATTGTATGTTTTTCACTTTTCACAGGAGACTCCGAAGTATGGCTGGAAGGAATATTACTCTTGTGTGATGACTGTAACCAGTGAGCACCTCAGAGATCTGTGGAAGCAATTTCGGAGACGAGATATGCTGAAATAAAGGAAGAAAGCAGGATTATCTGCACTGGCTAGAATTATTTATTTCCCATGAATTCTTAATGAAGAACAAACTAACCCAGGTGAATGGTGACTCTTCCAGCTGCAGTAGAAAACACAGGACTTCTTTTCCACTTAGTGTAGCAATCATCAACTCTTAAAACTGCTTTTCAGTATGTATTTTATTTAACTGATGAAGTAACTATGCCATGTGAGTGGGAGAAGCCGTCTTTTGTAAGAGCACCTTTTGAATTTTTTTTTTTTTTTGGGATAAATTTGTCATTTAAAGGAAACAAAAATAAGTCTTACACCTGGGCAGGAAGATGTTTGGCAGTGAAGAGAAACTGCCTGCATCAGCTTAGACTGTGAATTTACTTTCAGAAGAGCACTATTAAAAGTTTGTGCTAAACTGAAAATGAGACTACATCAAGTAGCATAACAATTACATATAAGTTGAATGGACAAATTAAACTGTTAGAGACTGATACTTTACAAAGAGTAAAGCTGTTACGGTTAAAATGTGAATGATAGGTATTTACCTAGGAAAAGTACTGTATGAACTATAATGTTCAGATTCTCCAAGTCTTACTATTATTTTTATGAATTTATCCTTTAAAAAATAGTACAGATTTTAAGATGTCTTACAAGCAGTGTGTCAAAGAAAAGTCAAAATGTTCAAATTCATGTAACACACACTTTGTAATATTTATTATAAATTTTATTGCCATACACTGGTATGTTTCTGGTAGAGTACAAATCCATGTGTTCCTTTGTGAATAGTGCACTTTTATATGAAGTGGCACTGAGTAGAAATTATAGTTGTCTAATTTGCTGCTCTGGAATGCCGTATCTGAAAACTAGATAAATAGCTTGTGTTTGTGTCAAACAAAAAAATAAAACAAAACATGAAGCATGCACAGTACAGAACAACACTAAGTAATATTATTTGAATATTACTTGTTTGCTATTCAGCAACAGCATTTTTCCTTACTCCCTATTAACATTATTGTTAGGTAGTAAGAATTAGATCCGCACAAACAAGAACACATATTTTTTACACCCATCTTGAAAAGGTTTACTAGACATTGAATAAATCTGTGTCTGTTTAGGAAAAGACTGTGCCTTGAAATAATTCCAGCTGAAAACACACACACCTAAACTAATGTCAATAAAGTGTCATCGGAAGCAGAAATATTTGGTAGTCAGACAATCAAAACAGAACTAAAATAATGTTTTAAAATATCTTACTACTCCAAATCATGAAAGAAAACGTTTAAAATTTTTATTGAGTGCACATGTTGCTCAATTACTACATTATATGTTATGTGAATACATGTATGGTATCTGTGTAACAGTGTACCTAAGCTTAGAAATGCTTCATTTATAGTAAGATATATCTCTGGTAGAAAAATCAAAACAAAATTAGAAGCTTTTTAAAATAAATTCCACACTGGGAATTGTAGGAAAAAAAAATGTCCTAAGTATGGCTTTTATCTGAAAATACCCCCAGTACCCAAGCCACTTCAGAAAACTATCAAAGGATGATATTTCAATTAATATTTCATGAGAAATAAATTCAAAATTTCCATCCTGATGTCCTTAAACTATTGACAGCAAGAAATAAATCAAATAAATGGAGATAAAGGTTCTTGAATTGGCACAGCAGAACATAGATAAGCTGCAGTCCCCATGTGATCATTTAGGGAATCAATTGTATTCAATGTATCATCTCGGTACCCAAAACTGTGTCACTGCTTCTTGTCAGCATGTGCAAAACCCACTCTGCTACAAAGAGCAGAAAATACTGGGAGTCACTGAAGGGGTTCCCATACTTCCTTTTCATTCAGGACTGCCCACTCACAGTGATCCTCCCCTTGGAGGAAGCAGCAGTACCATAATCATTTTGCTCCTCCACTGCCCTAGGTAATAGTGCACTTTGCTTTTATTGCTGGCTTGAGGCAATTTTAGCATTTTTCTATATATTTCCTATCGATAGGTACTTAATATAAAATAGAATGTGAAAGTGTCAAATTAGTTTTTAAGACTATTTTTTCTTCATGTTTAATAATATTATTTAATAAAAATATGAATATATACATATAATATTCTTGTTTTATTTCAAAATAAATGCACTTGAAACGAATTTTTTTGTACTGTATATAATCCAAATTCTTTTGTCATAATAATCTCTTTTTTTTTTTTTTGGTAACATGAATGTGTAAGCACTTTGAATTAGAGCATCTCACCATCACAAAAAAATAGACTTGCTTTCTTCTTTTAGTCATCTCTTTAGATAGTTTCACTTTTCACCCACAGAATTCTGCATAAAGACCTGAAAATGCAAAGACAGGTGAAAACAAGGCTCAGTAATGGCACTTGCCATCTGCTGTAGAGGCACCCCTCGGATAAGCAACAGTCACTGGGCTCAATAAAACCTTATTCAAAATCTGCAGAATTCCTGGCAGCACAGAAGATTTGTATGCTGTAACTAAATTATGTGAAATTACCAGCTCTTGGTTCTCCTCTGTAAACTGGGAAAACTGTAAAAATTTAAGTAAATAAATATTCAGAGGATGCTTAGGAACTGCCCACAGATGCCCAGACCAGCTCAGATAAAACGAGAACTAGGAAACCTTCAGTTTTGGGTAGCCTTGTGATACTAACCAACCTTTGCCTGAGCTGTGATGGACTCCTAGCTCCTGGCAGAACATCCTGTAGTACTGGCTGCTCCCTGATAATCTGCTGGTGTTTAAGATCCCAGTGGCAGTTTCCCTCCTTGCACATTTTAGCAGTAAGTGGATACAAATTCCTTGCACTGTAGAGTCTAGCTTTGTATGACATAGAACATTAACAGCCTGAAGGGAAAAAAAAACCCAAGCTATTGAACAGTGACTTTCAGCATTTTGTTAGTCACACTGCCTGATTTCTATAGTTATTTGATCTCTTGTTCTCCACCTAAATATCAGGATACAAATTGAAATAAAGGGGAAAAAAATACAGAAATTTTCCACTTTGATGCAGCACTGTGTGATACGATGATCCTTAGCTAATGATGTGTCTTGCTTTCTTGTCCCACTGAGGATATATTCAAGACAGTTTCTAGGAAAAGAACTCCAGACTAACACTTGCAGAAGGAAAAAAATCAGACCAAAAATTCACTATTCAAAAATGTATCTCAAACTAATTTGTAGTAACACCAAGTTTGAAATTCCCTTAAAATCAAGCCATAACTTGTATGAGTATTTATTAATATGTGTAAGGTCTAAATGTATGGCATTCTTCCTTATAGCTAAGAATCCATGAAACTATTTGGCACACTGAACCTGTCAGCTGATAGTGCCCTTGGATATATTGCTTTTTTTTCTTACACACACAGTTTAATATGAGGATGTGCTTTAATCTTGAATGGGTAATGTTAATTTTCATCACTAGTTTGACTTACAAATTCCTCCCACAGATTAATATTATAATTAGCTAGTAGCATTCCATATAAATACTAGTACCCACTTGAATTTTTTTATTAAATATACAATTTTGTACATTTAAATATTCATAGAAACAGCAATTCATTACTCATGAGGTTTTTTAACTCTAACCCTGATTCAAAAGCTACAACCTAGATTCAAAAGAGTACGACCTTGTAAAAATAAACTTTCAGGTATTCTAATCTCTGCAATAAAATACTGAGTCTGAAGTTAGTTACCTAGGCTTTACAAACAATGTCTTTGCACTTGGAAACCATGTGACAAAACCCACTATAAGGAGCAAAGACTGGAATCCAGAAGTCTCTACTGTTTCAGGCAGATGCCCTAAGAAGCTGCTGAAGCATTTACTTTCTCTGTGCTGTGACCTTTGTGCTGTGGCCTTTTTGTATCATTTCATGAAGACAGTGGACAAACTACCAAAACTGGCTTGCAGTCTGGCAGGTAAAACATTTCCATGTGAAGTGGAAGGAGAGAAAACATGGCTGTTGCTGCACTTTGTACAGACATACTCTGAGGATCCCCTGCAACAAAAAGCACCAACATAGGCAGGTATTTCATCCCTGGACAACAGCCTAGATGTATGACCAAGGCATGGAGTGGCTCAAGTCTGTCAAGGCATTTTGAGGCATGAGCTGTAAAAGTAAGTTTTAATCTACCCTGTCTGGAAGAAGGGGGTGGAAAAAAAAAAAAAGGAGGTTATCAGATTGGTCATTTTAAATTTAGATGTCTGCTTTTGGAGTCAACCATTAAATTACATAACTTCTACTCCAAAGGGCAGAAAGCACTGGAACGATGCACACAGCATGAGATAAGGTTTCTCACACAGCTCTTGAAGGGTTTTCTAGCGCAGGGGTTTTGATTTTTGCCCAAGCACAGACCTGCCTTAGGGCACTGTACAGATCTCCATTGCATGAGAACTAGTGCTGATTGGAACTAGTTTAGCTTTTTCCCATGTTTCCCACCTTAAGTGACAAAGGGAAAAGCAAGGAAATGAAAATTCCCAGATGAATGCATCTGGGAAAAAAACAATACAATGAAAAAATTACCACTGAAAGTGACAGAAGAGTGGGTGGATAATAAGCCCAAATAGGACTTGAAAAAAATTCCCTGAAGGCAGACTCTGACAAATACAGTATTATGTCAATACAGAGGTAGAAATCAAGAAATTTGAGGAAGGAATTGGAAAGGAGCTAAACGTGCCTCTCCTGTGGAGAGTCAGGAAATTTGCTACAAAAATTTAAGAAAAAAAATCATACAACAACAGTTAGGTTTGGGTATCCAAGCAGTTGCAAATAATTAAGTACCAAGTCAGGATGAGAGGAAGAGCAGGAAGTTGAACACATCTGGGCCAGCCCTTCAATTAAAATACATTTGACAGCTATCCTGAGACTGGGAAGGCTACTTAAGTGCTTATTTTTATGTAGCCAGGAGCTACGAACTGTACACAGATGGTCCCTAACTCCAGCTGGGATGCAATGTGGATTTTCCAGGTGATATCTTATGCCAGAAATGCTGCAGAGAGATTTATTTTCCTGTGTGTGTAAGTGTGGTCTGACACCCAAACATTCTGGAGAGAAGCAAGCAGCACAGTCACTGTCAGGAAGGCCCAGGAGCATCCCTGCAGGGCTGCTGTTCACCTAATGAGTGCTGTGTGCTTGTCAGTCTGCCTGTGTGTATTCCTGCTCTTGCTGCTTCTCTGTGTATTGCACTTGTGTGGGAGTCAATATGTGTTTTCTTGTCCTACTCTCCCTCCTCCTCTTGCCACGCCACTAAATACATGGGACGCGCTGGGGGAGGAAGTATTCCATCCTATCACATTGCCTACAGAGAGGAGCAGAGCCCCTTAGACTTGCAAAGGAGTAGTTTTTAATTAGGACTGCATGCTAAGGGTGTCAAGATGCCTTCCTTCAGAAAGAGGCACAGTTTTCACTCTCCATTCTGTATCTGAACCCAGCTGGAATCTACCTGTCAGAGCATATGGAAGGAGAGAGCACCTGCTTCATTAATGTCATCTGATTAAGGACCTTATCAAGTGGAACAACAAAGGGAGGAAGCCAAACATAGAGATGTACAATGCACCCAAATAACACTCACAGAGACAACAGCAGGGACAGCCCTCGTCAGGCAGAGTACTTGGCAAGGATATGTGGATCTTGTTTCAGAAGATCGGGTACACAAGAACCTTGTCAAAATGCAGTGAGCACCCAGCTGGACAGCTGGTGATTTGGGACCATGGAGCAGGCAAGAAGGTCTGGGATCTAGGCAGGGCTATCAGACAACCAAGATCTTGGGGATCTGCAACAATACATGTGCTTGTGAGGGTAGAGGGAGGCGTGTGTGTTTTCACTAGGGACCCACAGCCCTGTCAGCCAAAGGGGAGGAAGGGACTTGGCTGTTGCTACCTGTGCGAGCAGGAAAGCAGCAGCCACCTTCACCAGCCTGGGACAGAAACACCAGGTCCCCACACTGGGAGTCCATCAGGGAGGAGGATGCCCAGCCCCAGAGCCATGGGTGGCGACCCCTTCCTTTGACATCCCTTTGCACAGCTGGGTACAGAGAAGAGTCAGAAGTGGTAACATTAGAAATATCCAAATGTATGCCATGAGAGACTCATTTTAAAAAATCTACCAGCAGTAACTTGCATATACCTTGCCTGAGGGGAAAGCCTGAGTGGTACCACTTATGATGAGAACATTTTGTTTCAATTTGCCAAAGACTCAAGCTGCCTCCTCAAACCCCAGCTTCCTTCAGCCTAGCTCCTGACAAGAAAATTACCTTCATTTCCTCTCTTTTTCTTGTGCACATTTCATACAAGCAGCAATAAACTGTACCCCAAGTAACCTCTCTCACTGTAGAGACACAGCCCAAGTACACTGATTTGGAAACCTCTCCATTAATACATAATGGCTTGGACTATCCCAGGATTTACTTCTGCCATAGCACAATGCTCCTTTGAATATGCTTGCTCCTGAGTTTTTCTGCTGTTACTTAAAATTTCTACAGGTCATACCACAGAGAGAGGAAGAGGAGGAAAGGCACAGAAGAAAGGGTTTCTCATGACCCAGCTGGAGAGTGATGAGAGTCATGGATGAAACAGAAAGTAACTGTGGACATGAAGGAGAGCTAGATAGCCAGTGTCCATGGGGAAAAGATACAAGGACAGAAGAGAGGGATTCTTTACAGCTCTCTGAGCAAAAGATGCTCCAAGGTAATTCAGAGTATTAGTTAGGGCAAGCTTTTTTGTTCCATCCAAATTCAAGTGAAATTTGCCTGTTCGTTTCACTAATTTTTGGACCATGATTTTGGAGCTACAATAAAGCATACACTACAGTAATCATTGTATGTAATTACTAGCATATGAAATAAGAGAATTCTGATTACTGTGAAAGTTAAGCAGTGAGCAGAGGGCGGTAGTGGCCATGGAAAAAGTAGAATGCTGAATTACACAAGCCCATTTCCATGAAGGGATAATGAAAAGCTTCTGAACAGAAATTGAATGATATAATTTAAGGTCTTTGTAACACATCATCTTTTTATTCCCACACTTCTGGCAAACTGCCACCTCCCTATATGCATAATATTTTATAATAACTATGATTCCAAAGAATAAATTACTATATTATAAAGTTTTCTCTAATGTTTACTGTGTTTCCCTGGCATGTGTTGCTAATAAGCCCCGTGTCACATACAGCATTTAAAAATGGTTTACAGGAGAAATTTTTTCATAGCCTTTAAATGATGCAAAACCTACTTCATCCTTACATACACAGCATGCAGCTGCAAACTTCTCAAGGTACAGACATGTCTCCCTGGAAACACTGAACACAAGAGATGCATTATCCTTGGCACCTGAGAGAGGTCACTGTCACATATTTCCAAATAAGTGCAAAAAGCAGTCAAATTAATTAAATTGCCTTCATTTCTTTTAACATTTATCAGCAGAGCATGGGGTTTGCCTTCAGGCAGTGGTAATCTTATTCCTTACACTTTTAAAATCTATGCTGAATAATCATGGATGTTTTCATTAAAACACAGTAAAGTCAAATCTTTTAAATGTTCTATTAAAATACTGGCCTCAGCGATGACTTGCACATTATTAAGGTATAATTAAGGTAAAATAAAATGCTTTTATTGTCTACATCATGTTGATTTCAGTCCCTTTACTCTTGTTTTGAGATACATAGCAAGCAGGAATATAAAATCTAGATTTTCAGCACTATTCACTGTATCTTTACCTTTAATGTATAATACATAATTTCCCATTATGCAGAATTTTTTCTTGAGTTATTATGTTCCAATCTTTTGGTGGCATATTTCATTCATTTCTCTACTGCAATAGCCATACATTAAGGAGACGGTTTTGCTGAGCTCTTCAGAATGATATACAAGTCTTTTTCCTGAAAGGCAAAGATGATTTACTGCCATGAGATATATATTACTTCTCTTGATAGATCATCTTGCACTGGTCATTGCCTCAGTTCACTGTGGCTACCTGAAATTACTTGATTTGATTTTACAATAAAGAGGGGTGAATGATTTTGCATCACATAAAAACACTGCAGCCATTTGGTCAACTTCCTTTTTTGTTTCTCTTCATACCATAGCTACTCCATTTCCTACTCTGGAACCTGCCAGCACACCTACTATTGGTTCTGTCTTATTTTCTCCAATATTTTTTCCTCTCTTGCAGCCTTTTTGTCAATCAACGGCAGTTGTATGCCTTCCAGATAGTGATTACTTATCTTCATGTGTAGTCTCCTGCGTGAAATATTAGACAAGCTTTTTTACAAAGTCCAAACCCATTTTAATCAACCAGCTACTTCCCACCTACTGTGCCGCTGATGTTCTGAGAGATTCTAGCAGATTGCAGATATACTACAGGCCGTGCGCCACATTTCCGATTTTGCAAAGCTAATTCAGCAACGATTAGGGTGCACATAATGTAACGCAGGCTTGGGTTTACTGTTACAGTTCACAAGCGTTTCACTGCGATGAGTATAATGCGAAGTCTTTCGGGGAAGGGTGAGTCAGCACACCCTTTCGCTACCTTCCCCTGCACCAACAGCCACCAAGCGCCACAAGCCAAGCACGCCTGGCCTCCGTNAAGATGGCGGCACCGCCGGCACCCGGGGCCCCGGGTGCTTGGGGCGGCGTGCGGCGGCGCTGCCAGCGGCTGCTCTACTGGGTGCCGGTGCTCTTCATCTCCAGCATCCTCTGCTGGTCCTACTACGCCTATGTCACCCAGCTCTGCCTGCGTGAGTGCCGCCGCGGCGGCGGGGGGCGGGCGGGACACGGGTGGGTGCCGCCGCCCCTGCCGGGGAGTGCAGCCGGGCGGCACGGACACGGACACGGACACGGACACGGNTCTTGCACTGGTCATTGCCTCAGTTCACTGTGGCTACCTGAAATTACTTGATTTGATTTTACAATAAAGAGGGGTGAATGATTTTGCATCACATAAAAACACTGCAGCCATTTGGTCAACTTCCTTTTTTGTTTCTCTTCATACCATAGCTACTCCATTTCCTACTCTGGAACCTGCCAGCACACCTACTATTGGTTCTGTCTTATTTTCTCCAATATTTTTTCCTCTCTTGCAGCCTTTTTGTCAATCAACGGCAGTTGTATGCCTTCCAGATAGTGATTACTTATCTTCATGTGTAGTCTCCTGCGTGAAATATTAGACAAGCTTTTTTACAAAGTCCAAACCCATTTTAATCAACCAGCTACTTCC
The DNA here is from genome assembly GCA_013398995.1 of Alaudala cheleensis. Classification (NCBI taxonomy): domain Eukaryota; kingdom Metazoa; phylum Chordata; class Aves; order Passeriformes; family Alaudidae; genus Alaudala; species Alaudala cheleensis. The sequence goes on from VWYE01005369.1 coordinate 1,979,256, forward strand.
CACCTACTGTGCCGCTGATGTTCTGAGAGATTCTAGCAGATTGCAGATATACTACAGGCCGTGCGCCACATTTCCGATTTTGCAAAGCTAATTCAGCAACGATTAGGGTGCACATAATGTAACGCAGGCTTGGGTTTACTGTTACAGTTCACAAGCGTTTCACTGCGATGAGTATAATGCGAAGTCTTTCGGGGAAGGGTGAGTCAGCACAACCTTTCGCTACCTTCCCCTGCACCAACAGCCACCAAGCGCCACAAGCCAAGCACGCCTGGCCTCCGTGGCCTCCCGCCGCCTCCGGCCCGCCAAGGCACAGCAGCCCGCAACACTTGTTCATCGCACTCCGAAGTGTTACTTGCAAACGAGGCGCGCTCTTTGTCACCGGCGGTTCTAAAAACACTTGCAGGGCGGTGTTACGCGTCGCCATCCCCGTTTCAGAGGCGGATGAGGATGAGGAGGGAAACAGCGTCGAGCACCGGGCGCTCCCCGCCCCTGCACGTGGCGGCCGCCCGAGGCCGGAGCCGCGCCCTGCGCCGGGCGGGGCCGCTCCGCTCCGGCCACCGCCCCGAACTTGGCGGNGAGGCCGCCTCTGTTGTTTGTCGGCGCCGGGGCCGCCCCCGGCGGCTGCTGCCACGCCCGGGCCGGGGCTGGGCTGGGCTGGACCGGACCCTCCGCGCTCCGGCCCCCTGGGCGGGAGAGGGACACCCGCGCTGCCCGATATCCCCCGCGACCCTTCGCGGCTGGGTCCCGCTCACACGCGAGGAGGGAGCCGGGCGCACGGGGCTTTTCACAGGCGTGAGCTCCCCTCGGTGGAGTGCGCAGTGTGGCCGGTCCCAGCCCCGGACACGGGAAGCGGGACTGGCTGTGCAGGTGGCTGTGCAGAGTTCGCCGTCCCTTCGGCGCACACACACACACGTACACGTACACACACACATGTACACAGACATGTACAGAGCCTTTTGAGGGCGGACGTGGAAGCAGAAATAGGTATCAGGAAATCCGCGAGTCTCCCTTCAGTACTGCTCCTCAGTCGTCTAGAAAATGCCCGGCTGTCACAACTTCTTGATCCCTTCTTTGTCATCGGCAGCCTGCCAGCACCTTCGGAAGTCATCCTGAGCACACTCCTTGGCACTCGATCCTTAGCGTCAGGCGGATCCTTAATTACATACTGGAGGCTGGGTGTGATATGAGCATTTGTGTGAATTAGAGTGGCTGAGCGAGAAGGGTTTATTAAATGACCAGCCTCCCTCGGTTTGGAGGATTTTTTTCTGATTTTGCTTCTGTTATGGTGCATCTTGTAGAAAACCATTGAATCTGATTTTTAGAGGCTAATATGTGGCATGTTACTGATGTTTCAGTAACACTGTCATAATAATGGCACACAGGAATGTAAGTTAGCTCTACTTAGTTTTCAGCTGTTGAAAATCTCAGCAGTCTAGTACCTATTTTTATATTCTTTTTTTTTTTTACTGTATACAGAAAACTGATAGGATTTTTGTCCCATGGATGCTTGGCTGAGCAGTTGAGAGATTAAGCAAAAAGCAATTGCCAGGCCTAGCACCTGTTTTTTGGGGCAGTACTTGCTGTAGTTCTTATATTGGACATTAAGCTTTTTGCGTTTTTTTTTTTCTTTGCTACCACCATTCAAATCTGTTCGTTTTAAACATCACTCTTCAAAATGTTGCTGTGCCCTCATGAGAGGAAGAATGAAGTGTCTACCTCTCCAGCATAAGGAAGTGGATTGTCTGTAGGGTTCTGGGAGTTGACTGAGCAAGCCGGTCTCAGAATGGAGAGCTGTAATCTGACACGAGGAGAGCAAGGATCAGGGAAAAGCCACTCTGTAGTTAATGTCCTTATGTGTGCAGCCTTGTAGGTAGAGTAAGCTTGTTCTGCGCACTACTGCTTCAGTATTCTACTGTAGTTTTTATTCTGCATATCTGTGTGACAGAGGAAGATTGGGTTTAAGCTTACCTGGAAGTGGGTACGTCTTAAGGAAATGACATGCTTGGAACTTGCTTCAGACTATAAACTGTGCTTCACTGATTATTTGAGAACCCCTCAAAGCAGAAGGCCTGCAATAGGAGGGGGAGGAAATGGAATTCTGGGGCTTAGCTAAAGCATCTTTTACTGAATTTCTTTCAATGGACAAGTGTGGTTTGTTTGTTTGTTTGTTTGTTTACCACCCACCCCCACACCTTCCAGTGGGAGCTGGCTCACCAGGTTTTTTTAATTCAGCATAATAGTCATCCACGATCTCCAGTAATTCCATCTTTTATCTATATCTGGATGTTTTCCCTCATTTTTGGCATATTAAAATAAAATAAGCTTATGTCTTGTCTTACTAATGAATATTTAGTGTAAACAACAGAAGGAATAACTAACAACTCTGGGAACGAAAGCCAACGGCAGGAATAGACTGTGAGCATTTCAGTGCTTTGAAGCCAGCCTGTGTATTCAGTGCATCTTTTATTCCTGCAGCACTGAATGCTAAAGAGGATGTATATAGCTGGGGTTTTTCCTGCAGCTTTCTGTCATTGAGGCTGACAGCATACAGGGAACAGTGTTAACCCTTGTGCAATAGGACTTCGCAAGGACTTTGCACTGCTGTAATGTGAGTGGTCTATCTGAGCTTTTAGTAATGAGGAAGTGTTTCAAATGCAGTATTTTGAATGGGTTTGCAGGGTTTTTTGTTAGGGTTTTTTTCAAATTTCTTCTGAGCATTATAGGAGGGACAAATTTTTTTTTTTTAAGAAAGCTACTAAGCTGATTCCTTATATACCTAAAACTGAGTAGTTACAGTATTGAGTAGCATTTTAGAAACAAAAAAGAATTTTGGAAACAGAAAAATTAATCCACTATTCTTAACACTAGTATTGCCATGTCTGGAGTTCCATCTCTTTTATTAGTGGATTCAGGTAAGTGCTTATGCAGCTTTGACCTTTAACAAGAAGAAGAAGAAGGAGAAAGGTGTTGAACACTAGCAAACAGTTCTCTTCTTTCTGCTGGATGTACAATGAATACTGGAATTAAATGCATATATGAATTGGTCTTAAAACGCTCAGCTAAAAATTGCCTACCCCTGATCTGGAGCCATTCTCTTGATTTTGCCAGTTTTGTCATCTCACAAGCCCTGTCTAGCAGCAGTTCTTTTTTCACCCTGAAAGCTTAGGATTTAAAATTGCTGGGTCTTGAAGTATTCCTTCCCATTAAAAAAAAAGTTGTGTTTGTGGGTGATACAGATTTGTTGTTCTGTCTTTAAAAAGGATGGGGAAATGCAGGTAGCAAATAGTGAGTCCAGTGAACATTGACAGCTCAAGCTACTGAAATTTCAACCTAGGAATACATGGAACAACAGTAACATGAAGTGCAAATGAAATCCTTAACCCCAGCACCTGGATCCATGTGTCTATACTCAGAGAATACACATTGGATTCACTGTTTATGAAAACCTGAAAATGAACATTCAGTGTTTATTAAAATCTTTGCATGCCAAGAAAAAAAATTACATTTACATTTCCCTTCTTAGGTACATCTCTAGTTCGGGTTAGTAGAACTGTAAGGGGCTTGGAGGAGTTATCCATTCCATGCTTTAGGTAAGGCAGAACCAGTAGTTACTTGCAATTTCTGACAGTTGTTTGTCGGAAATGTTCTTGACAAATGCAGATACTGACATCCTTTTGTTATATTTTGTTTTCCTACCAGTTCATGATTTGGAGGTGCATATAAGAAGGAAAGTGTAAAACATTTGACAGTGTTATGACACATGTTTTTAGTAAAAATAACAGCTTAGCTGATGAAAAGGTTATCCTGTAGATATTCTGTATCCAATAGAAATATGTTCAGTTTTGATCCATTTTTAAATGACACTAATTTTAATTCAAAGGATAATGCTCTTGCTCAGGGAATTCTGTCAGAAAATGCAGCTTGAATTTGTAATTTTGAAGAAGGAAAATAGATGTACTGTGGAAAAAATGAGCAGTAAGCATTTTGTGACTACTTCAGTGAAGGGAAAGGGAGCAAATATTGCCACCTGGTGAGTGATTTGCCTGATTTGGAAAAGAATAAATTACTTCAGCAGAGCTGAAGAGAGGGTAGAACAAGATATTCACAGTACTGTCAGGAATGCTCATAAGTCACATCTTTGTTTTTTGGTGCAGAATATGTGACTGGTATCTGCCCACAGCTAGCTTCAGAGTGGAACAGAAAGCATGGGATAACATCCAGCTGCTAAAGATGTTAATGATCATGAAAGATTTTTGCTGGAGGATCAGATTGATTACTGCTGAATTGAGGTTTTTGACCCACTGAACCATCAGTGGAATGGAATTACAACAGGGTATAAAGCTGCTTAATTCATCACAGTTTAGAGGCAGAATTAATACATGCCCTGTGGGCTTGGCACAGTGTCATCAGGGCATCAGAAGTAGCAGAAAATAAGGAGGTAGAAGCTGATGGGAGGG